>JAVXUO010001295.1:0-72945 GCA_033065855.1 Escallonia rubra | reverse complement strand
TACGGGCATGAGAACAACGGGTAGTAGTGAAGGTGTTAGATGCCATGTTTGACCGCTATGTAGGTGCAACTACGCATAAAGCATTTTGTAATAAATGTTTAAAAAGTGGTTGAACAGACATTTTTGAGACAGAGTTGTAGATTTACAAGCACATAGAAACCAAGAAGATTGGTGCTTGAAACTCTGTTGGACTTGAATGTTTCAAAGTATATACGAAGGAAATGTAGAAAGGATATCAATGGAGTTACTAAAATTGGGACGGTATAGTCAGAAGTTGGCCACAGAGAGCACGCGTTCATGTAAGTATATTCTTTAACAAACAAGCTCGTCTATAAGAAAGTGTGTAGTAAGTACATTCTTAGACGTGCCATAGAAATGGATTGGATAACATGTATTTGCATGGAGTTTGAACTTTGTGTTTGTCGACACATTCTACTATTTTTCGTAAAAACAAAAATATGAAGGAAATCTCCAAGAACTTATCTTGTCGTGGTGGACTAAAGTTGCAAGTAAGTTACACGGTACCTGTTATATCTAAAAATAAACTCTCAATCATTGGACAACACCTGGGATTTTTCTGTTAAATTTGGTCACCTACGAGATTGGTTGTTACCTTCCGGATGAAATAAGATTTTAAAAGAACTCTAAATAATCCCTAACGGTCCGTTTGGAACCAATTCTTTTAGGATTTGGATTTCAAATTTGAAATTGGATTTGGAATTCAATTCACTTTTTTTTGTTTGGAATGAAAGGGAATTCAAATCACAGAATTCCAATTTTGTGTTTGGAGAACAGAGAAAATGGAAAAGTAATAAATTTTTAGACAATTATATCATTGATTTACGATGAAAAAGAAATTACGGTAAGTGGTTTCAAGTGTGCTAGTGCCGCCACATGGTGGTGGTGGTGGCGGTGGCGGTGGCGGCACTGCATGGGGTAGCAACATCAACGGTGGAAGTGGTGGGGTGGTCAAGTGATGGTAATGATGGTAGCGGTGGTATTGAGGTGTAACTGGTGGTCGTCAACTGACGCCAATAGTGATGCCGGAGGCAGTAGTGGTTGCGGTGGTGGCAATAGTGATGGCGACGGCGGTGACAATAGTGATGGCAGCGGCGGTGGTGGCAATAGTGGTGGTGGCGACGGCGGTGATAGTGGTGATGGCAGCAGTAGTGATGGTGGTGGTGGCAACAATGATGGTGGTGGTGGGGGCAGTAGCGGTGGTGGCAGTAGTGATGGTGGCGGTAGTGGTGGCAGTGGTGATGGTGGTGGTAGTAGTGGTGGTGATGGTGGTGCTGGTGGCATTATTGGCGGCGGCTGTGGCGGCGACAGTGGTGGTGGTGGTGGCAGTAGTGTCAGCAACGATGGTAGTTGTGGCAGTACTGGCGGTGTTGGCAGCGATAGTGGTGGCGGTGAAGAATGTAGTAGCGATGGTGGTGGTTGTAGTGGTGGTGGCGGTAGTGTTGGCGGCAGTGACAGTGGTAGTGGTGGCGGCGATGGTAGTGTGACGATGGTGATGGCAGTGGTGGTGGCGACGATGGTGGCGGTGGCGACAATATTGGTGGCGGTGGTGGTGGCATTAGTGATGGTAGTAGTGGTGCCGGTGGTGGTAGCAATAGTGGTGTTGGTAGTGGTAATAAAAGTGGTGTGTTAGTAGCGGCAATGAAGATGGTGACGGTGGATTAATTGTTAGAGATATCCAAAAAAGAGGGTAAGATAGGTAAATAATTAATTTTAATTCAAGTAAATCGAAATTTCATGAAATCCGACAATTTTTCATCGGATTTCACACTATAGAAACAAATCCAGTCAAATCCCATGAAATCCAATTCCAATTCCTTTTTTTAATGTTCCAAACAACAAAATTTGAGGATTTGAAATGAAATCCCATCAATTTCATGATTCCAAACACACTCTAAGGATCAGACCCACTACATAGTCGTCCCTAGTAATTCTGTTAGCGTTCTACATCTATGTCTATATAAATGAGGGCCCCCTAGTTATGTGCACAACTGTCTACACACGAATACCACCCTGTTTCTAGCTCATTCACGTATGCAACTATTAATGCAAATGTCATCCATCCGATAGTCATTCTTTTTTCTGTCTCAGGGTCATCATTCCACGCAGTGTTTCATGATCGATATTTTAGAAGTAAAAGATTGGCTCCATGCGTGGACCTTGACCAAAATCGTGTCAATGAACACAACCTATAACGAGTCTCAACTCCAACCACACCTGTCAAACCTATCATTCTCACGATCAGCGCCTGATGCCCACCTTCCAGACGGATCAAAAGACCCGCTAGCCAACAAATCTCAAAGTAAACACATAAAAAGGGTTTTTTGAGAACTAAGCAGAATCACCCGATGTATCGTAAGCTACAATCGATAATAATATGTCAGAGCGACCGACGAAGCTGTTGCAACCAGATTCACGGTGACGTCAACAACTTCCCAACTGCCAATTCAACTCGACTAGTGCAACCACTGAGATCCAACCTACGTGCACCTAGATCTGACAATGCTCTCGTCGGCAATGTTCTGGCCAGTGGATCGGTGCAAGAACCAACTGAACCGCTGTTACAGCAAAAATAATATAAAAAAGGCTGTTCAAACTTGCTTAAGATTAGCCTCCATTTTCCTTGTCCGTCAACGATGGCGTCTGCAAAAGTGGCTTTGGAAGCCCTTTACTGGCCACGACCACCACCGATCAAAACCCTTACAAGGTTGCTGCCGCCACCATTGGTCAAGACCTAGAAGCGGCTGTCATTGTCACTCCGTCCAAGTTCTCAATGCCGTGCACAGTCATCGGCCCACCTACCACCGTGGGTTTCCAGTCTGGTCACCACTGCAGGGCATGCCATCGTTAGAAGTTCTTGATATTGGTGTTGCCAATCAGGGGATTACCGACGTCACGAGAAACACCTGTCTCAGCCAACCATCGGCTGGCCTACACAAGTCTATCCAGACCCACTCCACTACGACCAGCGTCAACAGCCCTACCTATTTATCCAATTCCCCTCCAGCACTGACTAGGCAACCCATCACCACTATCGTCAGTCAAGATTGGTAACGAGGTTAATAGCGCCGCAATATTTCGTGGATCACCGCAGGAAAAACCAGTCAACGCCATCACCATCAATCTGTCCAGGTACATGTCGCACCGTCTCCACCTTCCTGTCCAGATTTATGCCACGACCGCAGAGGTGCCACACTGTTGCTACCACCAGCTACATCGTTGTCATTGCTATGGCTCCAGCGGTGGATGCACCCTTCCAACAATGCTCCATCCAAAACGGATTCTTCTGAATCAGCGCAAAGCACTCAAGAAGGAGGCCATGCCACCACTGCCACCATTGCCATGAAGGACTTGGCTAGATATACCTCAGGTGGCCATGGCTGCTTGTGACAAAGAAATGGGCAGACTAAAATATAGGTGCATTCCTTCTTTGAAAGGATTCTGTACCCCCCCCCCCCAACAAATATGTATAATTGGGCTTGATACCCACACAGTCTTAATTACTCCCTCCATCCCATATAATTTGATTAATTTTTTTGTACGCAAATTAAGGATTTAAGTGATATATTGTGTATTTTCCATTGTACCCTTTAGAGAGAGGAGTGGAAGAAAGTGAATCAAGAGAGAGAAAATGACTTAGTGAAGTGTTAAATGAGAGACATGTATAAAATGGTGTAAAAAGTCAACCATGAGAGAAAAAATGAGTTGATGGAAATTTAAATGTGGAGAGAGAAATAGAATAAAAAAAGTAAATATGTGAAAGTACCTCTAGAATCTTTCTTAATTTGGAACGAACAATTTTTGTGAGACGACCCAAAATGAAAAGTTGATCAAATTATGTGGAATAGAAGGAGAACTTGGTATATGCCACATATTTCTTAAAGCTTTGCTCATGTTTAGTCAAATATTTCTATGTCGCATATTCGTCGCGAAAAACAAGGCTCTGCGATTTTAGTTGCTAGCAAGCATTCTGAAGGTTGCTTTATGTGCGCCTTCGTATGACATAATGCTTTCACCTAGACCTGATTAAGCTCCACTTGCATAACACTCGAGACACCAGTAAACAACACCGACATGCTAGACTGCCTCGCGACTTACGCCGATTTCAAACTCAACCCTCTGTCACCAGAAAAGATGTCGAACTGCTGCCTATCCGGCGATCCCTGCGATAACCACTCTGACCATGTCATCCACACACGCTCCCACTATCGCACATACTCCACTATCACTACTCCAGTCAACAGTGTCCCAGGCCTCATCCAATCCTCTGTCGGTAACGGCCACGCTCGTGCCTCCTCTAGCATAGTCTATCAAAAGGCTGTCTTCACATCCCAAGGACTAGTATAGCCACATGGGGGCTCCAAATCATAACCAAAAGCCAAGGATAGACGGTCAAGGCTATACCTCGCCACATAGCATCGAGTCATCGCCGGCTTACCACCGTTATTAGTCATCACAGGGAGCCACCCCGTAAAGTAGGCCATTACTAGAGACACCTCCATATCTGTCAGCTCAGCCCTCGTGTTCAGTCGCATGTGGATGTCCCGCATATGTATCCATGGAGGGGTACCATACGAATAGTGGATGTCGACATACGGATGGGCAATGCACTCATCTCGCACGTCAAATACCTCCACCAACTCACACCCAGGCTTCTCCCCACCTGCCTAAGCATAGACGCGGCCACCTGCATACCAGATCGCTACCTCCCGACTCCTACCCAAGCACGTCGCCCTTTCGCGGTGATGAATGTGCCAGTCCACGTAGGCCGATACTCTATGTAAATCTCAAATAGATACCTCTGCAAGAACATCCAGTCAACGTAGGTCGACACCTGATATCGCCCGTACGACCTCTGCACATCGTTGGAAAACTAGTCCAGGCGTGAGTACAGTGTACCTAAATATATCAGAGCCAGCCCGAGCGAACACCCCTCGCCATCCAGACCGCGAGTGGGAACACCTTCGGGGCTACGCCATCCTTCGGCGTCCCCTCAAGTACAAACCTACAAGTATAGAAAATACAACACCTATTACGACCACCCCGCCCTATTCTAAACATAAAGTACAATGCATGGCAGTATAACTACACTAAGTTCTTGAAGCACAAATTTTTTTCTAAGTACAAGATTTGACACACTACACATACAAGACAACAGAGATGCAACATATAAGTACCGCAGAAACGAAGACAACAGAAATGCGTACTCGACAAGAACATCGCGAGAAAGGCTACTAACTCGTATCTATCGTCCCTATAGCAGGGACCCATGTGGAAATCGTCATCTGACCCCCACCCTCCCTTACTCCCTTAAACCCCCTCCCCCACAACCACCTTTCCCCTTCGCCACCCCTCGGCCGTGTGGTGCGTCTTGGCCTCGCGATGAGGTCGGCCAACACCACTCCCCCTTCCTTATCTCCTACCTTGTTGCATTCTCTTGGCCTCTTTGTATGTCCTCAACCTTACCATGTGAGTCTTCAAGCTCCTTATTCTCTTTTGTCTTCCTCTCTCTCCTTTGTTTTCTATCTTCTCTCTTTTTTTTTCTCTAAACCTTTCCCTCTCTCAAAGTCTTAAAAGAATTGGTGAAAGACTACCACCTACCACCACTCATTTATAATTCAAATTTCAAACTTTCCCCCCAAAACTCCCAACAAATCTTTCTTTAAACGCATTCCCCATTTCGCGCTAACATTCCTCTTTTTGCACTACCATTACCGGGAACGACATCACAAGTTTTTACGTCCTTAATTTTGCCGCTACTAAAAATTTTGTGCAATCCCATTTTTCGGTACAATTTTCATTTTCGCACTAGATTCGATTTTGATGCTACCGTAACTGAAACGCACGTCCCGCTCGTCGCGCTCTTTTCTTTTCCGCTATCGCCGTTACCCTTTTCTTTCCGCTACCAATTTTTCTCGATAAAAAAAAAATCACAAATTCAAAACATTTTTGCTCTTCAAATTTCTCGCTACTATCCCGTATGCTAAACAAATTCCTATCACGACGCGTTATTCTTGGACGACGAAGTTTATGCGTGCGGCACCCGCTTGGGTTGCCCCTCCGTGCACACCACACACATGGGGCTTATGTTCCCAACCCATTCGGGTCGCACCCAAGGGCTCACTTGGGGTCCCATTTTGAGCTACACGTCGACACGGTCAATGGTCAATTTTTCAACGCATTGAACTAGTCAAAATGCGCACGCCCAAGTCTTGCACGTTCTTCGCTCCGTACGCCTCGAGCGACACTTTGGCGCTCTTTTTTTACTAACTTCGGTAAGACTCATGTAAGCACGCTCGTCACGCCATGACCACCCAAGTCCTTCATACCCAAAAAAATCAACCGCGAACGAACTTTGGGGTCGTTCCCCCCAAGGGTTAGCCTTGGCCTCCCCTATGGGTCTTGGATATTCCCCAATTTGTCTTTACTCCTTCTTGTGCGCTCGATGTGTGACTTTGGTGCCTTGTTTATTATGTTGGCGTGACTCACGGTAACACGCTCGTCGCACCTCGACTGCCCAACTTCTTGTTGCCCACCAAAACATCAACCGTCGGCATGCCTTAGTGCCTACCCAAGGGGAAGTGGCCTTGGCATCCCCTTAAGGGGGTTGGCCTTCCCCAAGGGTCAGGCTCGCCCTCCCCAAGGGGGTTGGCCTTGGCCTGGCCTTCCCCCAAGGTTTGGCCTTCGGCCTCTTCTTCCACACACACTTTTCTTCATGGGGTCTTGCGTCTCCGCAATGCCCACCATCGCTCGCGCGCCGACCCCGCGACACCCATCACCCACGACCGCGCACCGACTCCGCGATGCCCGTCACCCAAAGTGGCGTGCTACCCCCGAGGACCCTTTGCCAGCCGCCGCCTACCACCACTCCTAATTTTGTCATTACCGGAGATCACATTCCTCATTATTGTACAACATGCACACTCGGATCACACCCCACCTCCGGGACACTCCACGCGTACCAGTACGTCATCTCCACGACAGTAGTCGCGGTACCCACACGCCGTCTCTGCAACAGTCGTCGCCGCACCCGTGCGCCACTTCCATGACATGTGCCCCCGACACCAGGTATTGTCGCGCGACGGTTGTCGTTGCGCCTATGCACCACTCCTATGACATGTGCCCCTGGCACCAGGTATTGTCTCGCAACAGTCATCGCCGCGCCCCATGCGCCACAATCAATGTCTCGTGCTATAGGCACCGTGCCCATGCACCACGATCATGTCTCGTGCTGTAGGCACCGTGTCCATGCGCCACAATCAATGTATCATGTCGTTGGTATCGCGCCCATGCACCACAATCAATGTCTTGTGCTGTAGGCACCGCGCCCTTGCGCCACAATCATGTCTCGTTCTGTAGGCACCACGCCCATGCGCCACAATCAATGTATCATGCTATTGGCATCGCGCCCATGTGCCACAATCATGTTACATGCCTCTGGGCACCACAACATACGCCCCCGCCATGGACGTGGAACATGCTTCGACCCACTCTCCGGAGTGTGCAGCATTCTGAGGGGCTCCACTCGTAGTACTCCGGCATGAGGACCCTTCGCAGGGGGATAGGCTCACTACCACAGAATTTATCCCCGCCTGGGGTGACTTGCATGACACTAGCAACGTCTGAGCAGAAACCACGTCCACTCACATTACTGGTGATCATCGGCGCCCCCATGATGATGACCCCCGGGCCACTCTGAGACGAGAGCATGTCTTTGGAGGGCATCACGCTTAGTCCGCCTGGCAGTTGGTCATAGGGGCCTCCCTCACCGCTGTCAGGTTCTCTACGCGCCTCTTAACGCATATTTATGGGATTTAGTAAGGCTTGGACCGGTCGCTGGGGCAACGGGCTTACTCTGATCATGCCGACGCTATGTGGTCAGTCTTCTCAGACAGGTAGAGCGACTCTGTGTGGGGTAGGCAGCGCAAATTTGGGAACCGGCAGTCCAACGGAGAACCGAACTTTTTGGGCCCCATGGACACGTGTCACTCTCAGGGGACGACATGTGGCATTTGATGACACAGGCATACATTTGCCTATAAAATAGTGGACTTTGTGATTTATTCAAGGACTTTTGCTCATTCTCATAAAAATCACTTTCTCACTCTAGAACTCAAGAGCTCTTGAATTCTAGAGAGAGAAACATAATTGGACATAATCTTGGACATAACATTGGACCGTAGCATTGGACCCTGACTTGGACCTTGACTTGGACTATCGACTGCCAGTCCTGTTCGTCTCAGCCTTGTCTCCACAGCACTGCCATCCATCATGGCCTGTCTGGGAAGCCTTGCTCTCTGCCCTTACTCCACCCTCTCTGTCTCTCACTTTGTACATCTGGAAGCTGACTCGAACTGCGTCCTTTGGGGCACCTCCACGTAGGTACAAATCCACTTTCCTTGCAATCAACTTGTGATACAGTTTGGTCATACGCTTTCCACTATCGATTGTGAGACATTCAGACCTTTGCGCATTGATGAGCTTATCACACAATCATGGTGGCGTACATTATACAAACACATCAACAAAGCCTATCATCAGCCTAACCTGAAAGCATCGCTATACATTGAATAAATTGGAGAGCTTATGCCCATGCAACTAAAAAATCAAAGCCAATTCTCGGTGGTTATAGATTTTTGCACATTGCAGCACAACTTACATGTCACGACTCGAACCCACAACTGGGCCCGTGAGCTAGATCTGTGACTGGCCGCATGCCCACTGGACTCCCACCAAGGGCTCTGTAAGGAGTTACTCACTAAAACCAATACAAATGCAGCGGAACTAAAAAATTTTACAACGTTGAAATACATTTTCATTTTTAGTTTTCAGACAAAACATCTTACAACAACACTTATGCTAGAACTCAAACTCATCTAATGCAGTCTCTGAGGTTCCATTCTAGAATTCCACTCCTATGCTCGACACCATCACCTTACTTTCAAACCTTAAATGATAAGTAAGGAATGAGCTTTCACGTGCTCTGTAATTAACCAGTGATCCAACTTGCTAGACCGTAGTATGTCGGGAAATAAATCAGATAACCAAAATAGCAATTTTACCGAGAAATAATATTTTAAAGCCATAAAAGGGGAATATTTTGTTAGCATGAAAAGGTAAAAGTAAAATATATATGAGGGCCATAAATGATTTAACAAGAGAGTTCTAGCCGAACGCCAACTCAAACGGTATGCTGCGGTCAGTGTTTGGTCCCACTGACTTGCACCCGGAATCTTACCTCGGTATAAATAACCATTGTGAAAGCAATAGTAACCACGAGCAACAGTAATGCTCGTCAACATTCTGTCATGTTGACAAGGACCCGAAATCTAACTTCCCCCCTAAATATTGGGCACAACAATTGAATAAGTAAAAAACCACCCTTTTCGTTTATCTTAAACTCAACCACTGAACCACTAATGGTCAAACCACCCCCTTTGTTTCTATACTCTTTCGAAGCATTTTAAGTCTAAAACAATTTGAATCCAATAACCATCGTACTTGCACTAAGCATTTTAATCAAAACTCCATAATAATCTCAAACAAATATGATATACATGCTGATATGACTTAGAAGCATTCTAGTAGGCAATTATTTTCAACGAAAACATATAAAACTTTAAAAAAAATGGCCCATTTTAGATAAAGTACTTCCTTAGAAATGGATAGCATATACGCTTTATATAAAACACTAGATAGATCAAAAGGTCACTTAACGCTACTACAACAAACCGACTTGGAAAAACTTCCAAGGACTTTAGGAGTTGCCATCTTATTTAATTAAGTTAAAATAGGTAAAACAAGAAAAACCCTAAAAATGAAGTCTAAAGTGTCCAAAAGAATAACTAATCTATCAAAAACTGGGAGATGAGTTCGGAGACTAAGTTACGCAATGGGAAGGTGTAGGCATCCACCACGCCGTTTCGGTCTCTACTTCATTTCTATTAATTATCGGCCTTAAAAACACATAACATGTAAAATATGACAAAATTTTCCCAAACTTTATTTTTATTTTTTTGGCTTGAACTTGAAATCAGGGATTGAATTGCCTACGTATCCGATCGGACTAACCAGAATCAACATTGTCGTAGTTCGACTATGGTCCTACAAGAAGTAATATACATTTCGAGACTTAGACCTAGACTTAGAAATAAAGAAGACTCTTTTTGTGTTTTTGAATAGAAATGTGACTATGGGAAATGGGAGACAACTCTAAGATGATTTATACACTAAAAAGTTAATAAAATTATCTCTTGAAATAGCTTGTCGCGAAGACTAGGGGACGCTCTCGGAATGATGCACGACGCAATGAGGAAAATACTTTTTTTTTCTTTTAAGTGAGTTTGAATGGCTAGAATTCTCGAGAGAGCAAGAATATCACTTTGCAAAGAAATGGTATGCTAGCTCTAAAGAGAATAAGCTTTCTGATAAAAAAACCAAGACCCCTTAAAATGAAGGCCAAGGGTCCCATGATAGAGTTCAGGATCGCAGAATCTGATAAGATTGGCGATGTCAATCTGCAATACTAGAGATAAGTTAGACTATTGGATAAAATCGTAAGTTGAAGAATAAAGTTTATTAACCTGCCGGTTTACCCCACAAATTAAAAAAGTAATTTCCTCAAATTTCAAGGCATTATCTAATCCTAATTTCGATAATTATCTCTGATATTGCAGTTGGGATGATGTACCAGATTCACGATAATTCATCTCCTAACCATATAAATCATGGATTTAATCTTTGCATCAAGGATAATTCACAGATTATTTCCCTCAACTTATATAGACAATCTAAACAAACTAATTCTATACATTGGACTGGACTGACACCATTGGGCTGGAGCAATACTAGACTGGACATGTAATTGGACTGGATTGTTGGTTTGGACAAAACCATTAACTTGGACACTTAACAATTTGACTCAAGTGCACAAAATTAATTAACCAAGTCACATTACTTGGCCTAAACTCAATGATATACTTAATTAATAATAAGGCTTAATTGCACTGTAAAACCTGTGTTTGACAAAGAATTACAAGCAAAACCCCGACGTTTTCAACTCGACACCCAAGACCCCAAGGTTTTCTATCTGTTGCAACCTTAGGATTTTACTAATGGGAGTTAATGATTCTGTCACTTTTCAAGGGTCCTTTCTCTAGGTCCCTAAATACACGTTGGAGGATGGGGAGGGGGGGAATGAATAGGTGTTTACATCTTTAAGTAGAAATTTAAAATTTAGCTAACAAGATAATAGCAATCGCAAATTGACACAAAGACTTATACTGGTTCGGCCCCACCTGCCTACGTCTAGTCCCCGAGCACTTCACACAAGGGAGACCTACTCGAGCCTTCCACTAAATAGCTATTCGGGTGCTAGCTCAAACCTCAATACAGTTCGGAAACCTCTTCAAGGTTTCCATCAATTACAACTGAAATGAAGATTTACAACTGAAATACAATTCACACTCCTCAAAGAGTAGATATTACAATGAAAACAACTGAGCGAAGGTTTCTTAGGTGGGAAGATCTGAATCTTAAAGAACTTAACCACGAAGCTTGCTTGACAAGATCTCAAATAGAGAACTCACTCAAAGAATTGTACAGAGATGTATAAATATGTTGAAAGAGTCTTTAGAGAGAGATCATAGAGATTTCCAAAAATAAAAAAAGTTAGTAATAAACTCTCTAAGTGTCCCTTTTGTACTTGAAATAATATGACCGTTGAAGAGCATTTAAAGGGATAAGACAGAATATTTTTAAAGAAATAATTTGAATGAATATTTAAAATCGTTCGGAGGAATTTTATCAAGAAAGGTTAAGGTTACCGCTGAAGAATTTGGTCGAATGAATACCAGATTCATTTGGATGAAATTGAAGTTCAGAAGTAACTTTGAGCCACTGAAAGATTCAATCTAATGAAAGACTATATGCTTCGAATGAAAAAGCTATCTTTCGAATGAAAACTCTAACTTTCGAATGAAAATGATTTTTAACCAAAAAATTAAATTTTGTCGGAATCGGTCGAAGGAATTTTGAGAAATTTTCGAATGAAAATATCTTTCAAGTAAAACTGAAGTTTTCTATGAAACCTCAAATACAAGAATATTCTTTCGAATGAAAAGCCATCTTTTTTAATGAAAAATTATCTTTCGAACGAAAAATATTTTCGATTCAAAGATGGTTTTCTTATGGAATCGGATCGAATAAAAAAGGATTCATTCGAATGAAAGACCTTCTCTCAAACCAGAAATAAAGTCTGAAGGATTCAATCGAATGAAGGGATTTCACTCGAATGAGAGACACAAAGCTTAATGGTTTTGGTTCTTTTCGATTTTCTGTTAGATCATTATGGAAACTTTGCTTAGAATGATTACAAAGAAAATGAGAACCTAGTCTAAGTCCAAAATTTTCATCCAATGAGATGTCCACACTTTGGTATTTTTTGAAAATCATGCCTAATAACACAGTTAGATTAATCACTAAATATAAATCTTGAAATAATCACAATAAGGAAGCTAGACCAGTAGGTCAACAATCTCCCCCTTTTGACGATGACAATATATTAATCTAACTTATCATAACATACTCCCCCTAGGAAAAAGCTATGAATAAATTAAGCAAGATTAAACATTAAGCATAAATATGATCATGAACTACCATATTCAATATTTCCAAAAGAAAGTACTGAAGTTAGAAAACTATAAAGCTAAAAAAAATGCTAACGTCGATGGCGTGCACCCTGGGTAGAAGAAGAAAGATCTTGAGGCGGAGGAAGATCAGAGGTGGGAATTTTAACAATTTTAACCACACGAGGCGACCGCGACAATGGTGGAGCATAATGAATATTTGGATTGAAGAACCACTGCTCACCATTGGTTCCGCCATGTTGAGATGGAAAAATGTCGGAGCGAGTAACTCGGAATCCATGAGATGTGTCGAAGATCTGATGCGTCAAAAACCGATTATGCTCAGTAAGAATGTATAAAGGTAATTCGGCTTGTCCATGATTTTCTTGAAGAGTAGCCTCATGCTGACGCTGAAGATCATGTTGCATGAGAGTCAGTCGATCCATGATTGAAGAGTGGTTGAGAGGAAGGTTGGAAACATTTTCAAAAGGTCTTGGAGGTCAATTTGGTTGGAAATAAGTTGGTTAGAGAAGTTTTGGAGTGTGGAAAGATGGTGTACGAGAGCATAGCGGTGATGGTAGTGACGAGGGTAGTCTGCGACTATAGTATAAGCTTAATGGAATTAGACATATGAGAGAGGTGGTCGGAGAGAGATAAGTTGTCAAGATTAAGAAAATCATTAAAGTTGATGTTGAAAAAGTCATTTAGGGGACTTTGAAATTGTTCAGAGGAAGGAAGAGGAGGCATAGAAAGACCAGGGTTGGAGGATTGAGGTGGTGGCATGAAAAGACAAGGGTCGGAGGAAGGTGGTGGTGGTAAAGAGGAGCTAGGTGCAGAGGATGAGGCAGGTGCAGAAGGTGTCGGGTTGTGGGGCCCTAACAAGAGAGACTTCATTTGTTATAGGGTCGGTATGAATGGCGAAGTCGGAGCGACAGAGAGAAGCTACATTGATACAGTAGGTAGGGGGAATATGAATACACTCAGAAACAGAGGTGGGGAGAGGAACATGAAAATGTTCAAACACTTTGGTAAGAAGAAGAATGTATGGAAGATGAGAATTGTGTTTATCTTTACGATTCATAATGTTCAACATGATAATGGACGCAATATTTAGAGGATAACCTCGAATAAAATGGGTAAGGAGAATGATGTCGAGATAGGTGAATGCTACATGAGAACCGGTACGATTGCCAAGGTTATATGTTAATATTAAGTGTAAGACACGATGTAAAGGTGGGAGTTCTCTACGGACATGCTTTTTGACAGAAAAGATGGTGGGGTCCTTGTAGAGAGCTTGGATTTGTTGGAATATGGTAAAAGATCCATTAGTAGCCCATGAGTTTCTGGGATACATGACGAGGGAGGATTGGTTGGTAAGTTCGAGAAGTCTAGCAGGCTAGAGGAGGTGAGGGAAATTGATATCCCATTTACACAGGTATCGAGAGTAATGGAGACGGTGGAGTTGTATGTCATGTTAGCGGAAAACATATGGACTAAGAAAGGATAGTACACAGAAGGAGTGGTCAACATTGACGTACATCCCATTTTGGCAAAAAAAGGTGTGATGCTGGGTTGAGCCATTAGATCTAAATCACATGGTCGACCTAGGCTAATTTCTCAACTGGCAAAACGTGTGTAGTAACTTTCTTGGTCGGCTGTGGTCTCAAAAAAATGAGGTGGATGGAATATAACCTTTGGTGAGGAGTACGGATAAGTCGGTGGTCGACAGGTAGGAGAAGAAGTAGAAAAAGAAGAAGGAGCAGAAGAAGATGGGACATTTGTACCTGGAACAGTTGGGGCACTGGTTGAAGAAGATGGATTGCCAATAGGAGTAGCTCGTGCAGATGGGATGGTGGTGAAGATGGTTTATATGAGGAACGGATGCCGCAACAAGTAGGGATATGGATGACTTCAGGTTCACTGTCACTGTCTTCTTGAAGCCTGAGACAACATCTGGAGTGGGGTCAACAGGAGGATGATTCATCCATGGCAGATGATGAAGAGAATCAGTGAGAGAGAAAATATTGAAAGGTGAAGAGGATTGGTGAAAGTGACTTAGAGACTGTGAAAACTAAATAGTCAAAAGTGAAAAAGACTATTTATAGAAGGAGACATTTCATCGAGCGAATTGAGGATTTTGATCAAACAACAGTATCAAAGGTTAAAAAGAATTTCAAATGACATGTTTCATTCGAATAAGACCCTTGTTATTCGACCGAAACATAATTTTCATTCGAATGAAACATAGTTTTTTTTAGATGTAAAGTTTCTGAAGGGTATCAAAAGCCTGAAGTTTTCATTCGAGTGAAATCAATATTCGGTCGATCGAAAACGTGAGAACAAAGATTTTATGTTTAACCCAAAATGTTTTCAGTCGAATTAAATCTAAATCCAATCAAATGAAAGATGCAGGAGAAAAATATGAGTTTGAACAGGCAATTCCATTCAAAAAAGTGTTCCGTCGAGAGAAATCTGAAGTGATCGACCGAAAGACATGATTTTGACAGAGAATAAGGAAGAAAGAAAAATGAAGGTTAAAATCAAGTAAGACGACATCTAGCTAAGGTCGTACGTTCCTAAGCGGCGATGGAGAGAACAAAAACTAGCTTCAGCTAATGGTTTTATAAAAATATCTGCGAGCTGATCTCTCAATCGAACCTACTTTCCTGAGTTTTATCAAACCTTTCTAAACGTTGTTTCTAAGAAAATGGTGACGGATATCAATGTACTTTGTGCGAGAGTGTTGAAAAGGGTTTTTACTAATATTAATAGCAATACTGTTGTCGCACATGATAGGAATGTTATCTACGGACACACCATAGTCCCGTAAGGTTTGACGCATCCAAAGAACTTGAGCACGACAACTACAAGCTGCAACATATTCTGCCTCGACGGTAGAAAGCGTTACGGATGTCTGTTTCTTACTATGTCAGGACACCATCGATTCACCAAGGAATTGGAAAGTGCCACTTGTGCTTTTACGATCAATCAGACATCCGGCGTAATCGAAATCAGAAAAACCAACTAAGTCAAAAGAAGAATTACGCGGATACCAAAGTCCCAAATTTATATTTCCAAATAAGTATTTAAATATGCGTTTGACTGTTATAAGATGGGATTCTTTGGGGCAAGTTTGAAAACAGGCACATATACATATGTTAAACATGATATGAGGCCTAGAAGCAATAAGATATAACAAGCTACCAATCATGTCACGATAGAGCTTTTGATCGACATCTTTTCCATTCTTATCTTTAACAAGATTGACGCTGGGAGAGTTAGGAGTACCTCTAGGTTATTCGTACCAAACCTTTTTAATAGCTCAAGTGTGTACGTCGATTGATTGATGAAGATTCCTTCCTTTGATTGCTTGATTTGAAGGCCAAGGAAGAAAGTGAGTTCTCTCATCATACTGATCTCGATTTCCCTACATACATTCTTAGCAAACTCTTGGCACAGATCGTCGTTAGTGCTCCAAAAATGATATCATTAACATATATTTGGACAATAAAGATATGAGAATTTCTAGATTTGGTAAAGAGAGTTTAACATTCCCACGAAAGTATCCATGATCAATGAGAAAGTTGCTGAGACGATCGTACCAAGCTCGAGGAGCTTGTTTAAGACCAAACAAAGCCTTTTTTAATTTAAAAACATGATTGGGATATTTTTCATTTTCAAAACTGGGAGGTTGTTTAACAAAAACTTCCCCCTGAATGACCCCATTCAAGAAGGCACTTTTTACGTCCATTTGATAAAGTTTGAATTTCATGTGACATGAAAATGCCAAAAGCATTCGGATAGCTTTAAGTCGAGCGATAGATGCAAAGGTTTCGTCAAAATCAACCCCTTCAACTCGATTGTATCCTTGGGCTACAAATCTAGCCTTGTTTCGAACAATGTGGCCATCTTCATCAAGTTTGTTTCAAAAACTCACTTGGTGGCGATGAATTTTTGTTGAACCGGAGACGGGACTATAGTCCAAACATTGCTTCTTTCAAATTGATTCAATTTTCTTGCATGACAAGAATCCACCCATCATCTTTGAGAGCCTCATGAATATTTTTAGGTTGAATTTGAGAGAGAAAAGCAAAATCTGCACAGAAAAGATTTACGGAAGATCGAGTACTTACCCCACATTCAACATTACCAATTACTTGCTCCTTTGGGTGGTTAGAGGAATATCTCCAGCTCTTGGGAAGAGGTCAAGTTCCATCATTTTCTTTTTTGAATGAATTTGAACCGCCTCGTTCATCTGTTGAAATATCTAATTTATTGAAGCTGAGGGGGAGACTCTCGCTGTCGTCATCTGCGTACTTACTTGGATGTACAAGATTAGATTCCTCAAATATAGCATGCATTGACTCTTCAATAGCAAGAGTCCTACGATTATAAACTAGGGATACTATCACTTATATCCCTGAGTTTAGGGGTATATTACAGTCGAGGACACATGTTAGCGTTTATATCACTTATATCCATTGACCAGACAGAATACTAATGGTGTTAAAATTTTGTGTTAAATGACATGATTGCCCCTCAAGACCAAACCATCTACTTTCTCTTCCTCTTGTCTCTCTTCTTCCATCAGCATCAACCCCTCTCCTTTCTGTCTTTCTTTTCTACTTATCTCTCTTCTTCCCCTTCTCCTACTCTCTAACACCCCCGCCCCCATCCCCCACACCACAGAACACACATTCACACAACACACACCCACACCCATGAAATTTGACATTAAACCCCAATTAGGCGTCCACACAACCCCATTCATTAGCGCTGCTAGGCTTCTTCATCTTGTGGCGGCACTGCGCAAAGGTCTTTGCCGGGAAGGCCCTTGGGCAGCGGATACCCAAACTGGCGGCCACTGCGTCCCAGTCGATCGTGCGGAGGTAGCCGCAGTAGAGCTCGCACCACTTCTCGCTGTAGGCCTCGATCAGGGACAGCGCTTTCTCCTGCGTCTCACACGGTGGCAGAAACTTCCGCGGCGGCTTGTCTGGCGTCGCGACCATCTGGGGGTCATGGTGGGTGGTCGAAAATTTCAGAGAGGCGTACGTTAGCAGGAACTGCAAAAACTCAGCCGCAACTGCAATGACGGTGAGCGATGGTCTTATTGGCCCGTGCATCGGCCGGTGGCGATGAGGATTGGGAGGCGTACATTCACGTTAGCAGATCCGGAGTCGCGGGTCAGCAGAAATAGTAGAAACCATCTTGGTAGTGCTGGACGGTGCCCATAGTAATTAGGCCTAAATTATGGGTGATGGCAAAATAAGGGGTGAGGCTTCTCTTACAACGTCCAACAATGGAGTTGAATTGTATATTAATTGGTTGTGGGCAAAGTGGTGGATGTTGGTGGTGCTGGTGGATGTTGATGATGGGGCAGGTGGTGCTTTAAGTGTGTTTTTGAATCTGTGTGTAACCATGATGTTGGGGTGGGATTTTTGGGACAAAGTAACTAGGTTGTGTAGTGGTTTTGGTTGGTGATGCTGGGTGGTCCAGTGGTTGTGAGAGAGGATAGAGGAAATGGGAAGGATAGGCTACTATTGCCATTTTCAAAATACGGTATTCCCAAATCAGCAAAAATCGTTAGTTAGGTTCACGGAGCCCTAACGGTGGGCATATCTGATACAAAATTTTCACATTTTGGATAAGATTGCAAATTTTTTAAACATACGTCTTTGACTGTAATTTACCCCTAAACTGAGGGATATAAGTGATATTATCCCTATAAACTATATATGCTCTACTCTTCATGGAATAACAAAGAAAGATACTCTCGTCAGATTTTGCATCAAACTTACCTAAGTTCTAATGATTATTTAAAATAAAATATCTGTAATCGAAAACCTTGAAGTAATCAATTTTATGATTTTCGATTAGAGAAAAGTTCGTAAGGAGTTTTGTCAAGAATGAGTCTAATGAGAACCATGGTCAAAACGTAATAAGAGAACTTGACAGCTTCGGCCCAAAATTATTTTCGTGATGCGTTGTTCTAACCATCTCTTGAAGGTAAAATTTTTTCTCTCTACTACCCCATTTTGTTGTGGAGTCCGAGGAGTAAAAATTTTGTGAGCAATGCCATTCTCATCACAAAAAGAAAAAAAATCTTTTTCAACCTCGCCCCCATGATCTGTAATATCCGGTACTTTGAGAGCTGTTTAAAGTAATCATTCGTGCTCCAGAAAAATAAACGGGCGATAATTTTGAGTAATACTCCGGTAGTAGTAGAGAATGGAAGCTTGAGAGAATATTTGGGTAAAAATATAATTTTAAAAAGTTTTGGGGTCATTTTGTTATTTTGGAAAACTTGGGGGCTATTTTGCAAATATGGAAACTTGGTACTTAGGTGTTAAAATTTATAGAAAGTTCTTGTAGTGGATGCCACCTCTTGCTATTTTGTTGATGACTAACCAAATTTTATTATAAAATATATGAGGTACAAACATTGGGAAAAAATATTCAAGAAAATAAAACAAAAGAAAACAGAAAAGAAATTCGAAAAAGAAAACAAAGAGAGAAAACAGAGGAAGGAAACAGGAACTGAAGAAGAAGAAAATAGAGCAGGGAAGAAGAAAAGAAAACAAAGGGGAAATCAGAGGAAGAAAAGAGAAGAATCAGTGCAAATTCTCGAAGGTATTCCTTCCCCTTCACTGTCTTTAAATTAGTGTGTGTCTCTATAGTGTGAAGCCGTGAGAATAGTGTATGTTTCAATGTGTGTCCTAGGCTGTGCGTACAGGTGTGTGATCTTGTTTGATACACAGGGACTTCAACGTTAACCTGCAATTCGAAACCAGGTTTTGCCAATTTTTTTCCTTGTGTAGAGTGTTCCTTGGGTTCCCTATTATGTCTAGCATGGGATTTTCTGCTGCTCTTTGTCGCAAAGACCACAGACAGTACAAAATCTGGTGGAAATAGCTTTCTCAGTGCACCGATTCCATTTCGCAGACTCTTAACATAGCAGATACAATTCGTTAGCCACTTCTTCCATTTGCATTTAAGGCATCAGTTGAAGTTTGATGTTCCACAAGGCTTTGGTCCTTAAATGATAGATGAATGAAGATATTAAGGGAAATTTTGTGTTTTCAGTATGTTGAGAGGAGTGTCTGTGTGTGCCGAGTGAGTGTTCACAGTGGGTGGTGCTTCGGGTTGGTGAAATTAAGTGCCAATGTGTTTTGATTGTGTGGAATTGTATGTTAGAATGTAAGTGTAGGAGCATTAGAATGTGTATTCATGTGTAGTAGTGAGTGTCTGACAGTGTGTGTGTTCTTCGGGTTCGAAAGTGTGTGTGTGTGATTATGTGTGTGTAAGATATGTAATGGTGTATTAGTGGGTGGGTTTATAAGTATTAATGTGTATGTAGGTGTTTTAGTGTGTGCGTAGTGTAGCAGAGTGTGTGAGTGAGTTTTGGAAATGGGTGTGCGGCAGTGAGGTGGAGAAGAAAGTGTGGGTGTTCAAGGTGCATTAGTGTGTGTTATGATGTGAATAGTAACTGTTTTTGTCGCTAAAGAGGGGGGTTTATTTAGGCAGTTTTAATCCGAATTTTTATAAATAGTTAGAGTCAAAATTTGACAAAATCCAAAACAGTAACCCCATTATTTTTACAAGATGTATGCTTTGAAAATGTTTGGAATATTTTGGTATCCGTGAGGGATGCTAAATTAGGGAATCAATTAGAAGTAATTCTTGATTTATTTAGCATACCAAACCAATATATTTTAATCTGAAAATTTTAGAAAAATCTTATTTTACTGATATGTTTCATTATCTAAACTTTTTTGCTATTCCGAGGTTGATAGCTATTTTTAACAGAACCGATTTCTAAACGCTTGGTCAGGACACCTGTTCGGAATTTTCCGGCGAATTTTTTTTAAAATACTTTATAACTCAAAAATGACTTTGAGATGCTTAAAATAGTGTTTTAAAGTATTTTTGAGATTTTTCCGGTACCGAAAATTCCTAGGGGCTATTTTGGTAATTTGCCACCCATAGGGGGTATATTGGTAATTTTACCTATAAAAGGTATTTTTTTAGTAAATTCACATACGGTAAGGATATTTTAGTAATTTTAATTACGGGATGGCTGTTTTGGGGATTTAGGTATGAGAGGAGTGTTTTTGGTAATTCTACACCTAAGGGGCATTTTAGTAATTTTACATACCCGGTAAAGGGGCTTCATTTTGGGAGTATGCATGTGTATGTACTGAGTTTATAATATCATAGTGTAGGTTGTGTTCTGATGTTTTGATTATGTCATTTAAGTTAAAGCTAAAGACTTTCGGTTAGGATAATTTAGCTGCGAATCTAGGTAAGGGTTTCTATCTGAATCCCCGGTAAGGATTCTTATCTGAACCCTAATTTTGATAACTGGTGTTCGTAAGTATGCTTCCGATTTGCTTTTAGCCATTTTCAAAGACTGAGATATGCATTTAATATCAGAATGTTATTGCCAAGCAAACCATAATATTGAACCTGAATCGGTCAGTTGGAAATCTTATCGATGCTCACCTTGTATCACATGCTGAGCAAATTCAATAGTTGTTGGTATTTGTTCTTCTGAATTGTTGTGCCTAAATTCGACAACTGTTCATAATCGTTATTGCTATTTGTTTGTGGTTATTCTGGAATTCGGAGTGATGAATTATATTAGTATGCTTAATTGTTATTGAAACCTTAATTGTTCCGGTTATTTGTATTCATCTTATCGCTCATTTTATTGCATGTTAAGCACTGAGTTTCTTGTTGATTCTGTGACTATTGTTTCTGTGTTGATCTTGAGAATCTGTTCTATGGGGAGACGTTATAAGGCTAGTTTGTTCCTGCGTGGATCGCCGGCTAGTACCTAAATGGACTAGTATCGTACATCATGCATGTGTACATCTGTGCATTGCCTGAATGGCATTGCTTCTACGTAGGATTAACATCTCTGATTTGTTTACATTGTATTTTAAAATGATAGCTTTGAAATGATCTTCAAATGACCATATTGGTATTTGGTTATTGTTGATGTTCGTTTCGAAACTGGGATGATTGTCAATATTTGTTCTGGCGTCTATCTAGGATTGTCTTTGGTCGTTTTTTGGTATATACTTATAACTGATTATGATCGTTATGGAATTTAGGAGACTGTTCATGACTATCGAAATGTTTTAAAACATTATCATCCAATGGATTCTTTTGAATCGTTTGCAATTCCTTATGTTGTCCTTGTACGACCTTACTGAGCTCTCAAAAGCTCACCCTTCGTTTGATTCCTTTCTGCACGTGATCAACTGTAGAATGCTCGGAAATAGGTTTAGAGTTTGTGTGAGATTCCGGGGAACCACCACTACTGTATAGTATGACCCCTGCGTGGGTTGGTATCCTTAACTCGTTCTATAAGAACTTTAGTTATGAAGAACCTAAGCTTTAACAATTTAAGCTTAAGCAACTTTGTAATCTTGTATTTTGAGGAATTTGAGTTGATGTGTAGTTAGATGCTTTGAAGTATGTGTCAGTAAACATGATTTGACAGGCTTGAAGTGATGCGGTAGGTTAACATTCTGGGAGTTCAGGGTGATGGAGCTCCGGATTTCAGGGATGTTACATGATCACTTCGAATTTTCACAAGTTTCAACTCCTTGTTTTCGACAAGCTTTACAAGACTAATTTTTTTGCTTCATCCTTATGAGTTAAAAATAGAACCCATGTGTATCTAAAAAAATCATCAACAATGATGAAAGCATAAAATTTTCCTTCTTCAAGGCTAGCATGCCTTGTAGGGCCAAAGAGATCTAAATCAAGGAGTTGAAGTAGAAACAACATTTTTTTGCATGAAAAGAGGTTTTTGATTGTTTGCCGTATTGATAGGCATCACAAACCTTATCCTTGACAAGCTTTAACTTTGGTAAGCCTCTAACAAGTTCTTTCGAGAGTAATTTCTTGATAAGGTCCATCTGCACATGACCTAATCTACGATGCCACAATCAAGTATCATTTTGTTGAATAGAAAGACATATTTCTCGAGAAGAATCAAACCCGTCAAACGAAAGAGTATAGATGTTACCATCTCGCTTACAAACCAAAGTACCTCCATTAGAGGCATGACGAATCAGACAATGATCACCTTCAAAACACTCTTTGTGCCCACTACCGATTAGTTGACTAATGCTAATCAAATTAAACTTCAAGAGATCAACTAAAGACACATTATCAATAGAGATCGAACATGTAGCAATTTTACCTTTACCTATAATTTTACCATTCGAGTTGTCTCCAAAGGTAACCAGACCACCATCCTTTGGAATGTGGTGTGTGAATAGCGAACGATCACCGGTCACGTGCCTAAAGCAAGCCACTGTCGAGTATCCATTTGTTTGAAACCACCTTTGGTTTCAAGCATACCTACAATACATTCTGGTTTTGATGCTTTAGGTACCCACACTTTCTTGGGTCCAAGAAGATTAGATACATGAGATTTCGACACCCAAACTTGCTTCATTCTACTATTATGGACATAAAATGTTATTGATTTCTAACAACTTTATGCGGACAACTTTTCACTAAGGGCCTCTTCTCATTACAAGATGTACAAAGTGTGAATGGTGAGCAGGAAGCTAGATTCTTGTAAAAAAAAAAATTTGTAATCCATTTTCTTCTTAGAAGGATCATAGCCAATCCTACTCTTTTCAGTTACACACCTTTGTCTTCCCAAAGTTAAATTCAAGTTCTCTCTTCCTTGTGTAAATTTTGAAAGAGTAAAGTTCAGATTTTCGATCTCCTTTTCTAATCCCCCCTTTGAATAGAAATTTTTTCCAATTGAGATTTTAAAAGCTCATTTTCTACAGGGGTGTTTACACATTGGAGAGGTTGGATTTCTGAAGACAAATAAGAGTTTTCTCTATGAGAAGCAATCAAATCGTTTTTCAAAGAAGTGTTTTTTGTTGGTATAAAACTCAATCTTTTCATCTAACTCTTCATTCTCATTAGTCAACTCTTCAACAGTGTTGATGAAAGAAAGAGCCTTCTTTTTAAGAGCATCATTTTTAAGTTTCAATTTTTCATGGTTTTCACTTAATTTAAGGAAGGCTATTTCAAGTTTATCATAATCAAAAATTTTAACGGAAGGGATTACCTCATTTGAGTGACCATCCTTGGCCATAAAGCACATCTGAGCTACATCATCATTTTCACTCATCTCTTTATCACTTTCGTCAGAGTCATCCCAAGTCAGTAGAGCTTTTTTGGATTGGAACTTCTTTTCCTTGGTATCGCTGCTGGTCCTTGTCGACTTATTCTTAAGCTACGGTCAATAATTCTTGATGTGTCCAATTCTGCCGCACTCATAACAAATATCAGGATTTTCTCTTGAACTCCAGTCACTGTTGCTTCTTTGTTGTGACTGGGTTGATGGACTCCTTTTCATCTTTCCACCTATCCAATTTGCTAGAAACTTCTTGAACTTTCAAGTGATGAGAGCCATGTCATTGTCAGAATCATTGCTGATCTCTTCAAGTTCGTGAGAGGCTTCAGTTTTAAGAGTTAGATTCTTTTTCTTTGAGGTGGTCTCTTTCGCATCATGAATCTTCATCGTAATTTCATGAGTCATCAGAGATCCCACCAACTTTTCCAGCTTGAGCACATTCAAATCTTTAGCTTCTTAAATGCCTGTAACTTTGGCTTCCTATCTCTTGGGAAGAGGTCTGAGAACTTTTCTAACCATCTCAATTTTGGGGTACACTTTCCCCAATAGCTTCAGTACATTTATAATGAGAGTGAATCTGGAGTACATCTCATTAATGGACTCATTTTCCTTCATCTTGAAGGCCTCGTACAGCTGGACCAGCATGTTGATATTTGTCTCTGGTACTTGATTTGTACTTTCATGAGTAACTTCCAGCAGCCTCCACATCTCTTGCGCTGTTTCACATGTTGAGACTAAATTATACTCATTTACGTCGAGATCACATTTGATGGTGTTTTTTGCTCATTGTCCATAGAAAAGATATGTGCCTATTGAGTATTCATTTCAAGAATTCCCTTGGGAATCTTGTTTCCTTCTCGACCATCCTTCATGGGAATGATCGCGTCATTTTCTATGACATACCACACATAGGTTTCCTACCTCAAGTAACTTCTCATCCGATTCTTCCAGTAGCTGTAGTTATCAGTCTTTAGCAGAGGTGGTCGATTACCCCTTGTAGGTCCCTAAATACACTTGGGGGGGGGGGAGAGGAATAAGTGTTAACAACTTTAAGCAGAAATTGAAAATTTAGCTAACAGGATAATAGCAATCACAAATCGACACAAAGATTTATACTGGTTTGGCCCACCTGCCTACGTCTAGTCCCCGAGCACTCCACACAGGGAAGACCTACTCGAGCCTTCCACTAAACAGCTAGCTTCAGGTGCTAGCTCAAACCTTAATACAGCTCCGAAACCTCTTCAAGGTTTCCTACAATTACAAGTGAAATAAAGATTTAAAACTGAAATACAGTTCACACTCCTGAAAGAGTAGATATTACAATGAAAACAACTTTGCTAATCTTTTTTAGGTAGGAAGATTTGAATCTTAAAGAACTTAACTAAGAAGCTTGCTTGACAAGATCTCAAAGAAAGAACTCACGCAAAGAATTGTATAGAGATATACAAAAATGTTGAGAGAGTTTTTAGAGAGATTTTCAGAGATCAGAAAAGCGAGTAATAAACTCTTTAAGGGCCCCTTTTATACTCGAAAAATTCTCTAAGGGTCCCTTTTCTACTTGACCGTTGAAGAGCATTTAAAGGGATAAGACAGAATATTTTCAAAGAAATAATTCAAATGAATATTTAAAATCGTTCGGAGGAATTTCATTTAAGAAAGGTTAAGGTTACCTCTGAAGAATTCGGTCGAATGAATACCAGATTCATTCAGATGAAATTGGAGAGCAGAAGTAACTTTGAGCCCCTGAAAGATTCAATTGAATGAAAGACTATATGCTTCAAATGAAAACACTATCTTTCAAATGAAAACTCCAACTTTTGAATGAAAATGATTTTGAACCAAAAAATCAAATTCTGTTGGAATCGGTCGAAGGAATTTTGAGAATCTTTAGACTGAAAATATCTTTCGTGTAAAACTGAAGTTTCTGATGAAAACATTCAAATACAAAAATATTCTTTCAAATGAAAAGCCATCTTTTTTAATGAAAAGTTATCTTTCCAAATGAAAAACATTTTGGATTCAAATATGATTTTATGATGGAATGGATCGAATAAAAAAGGATTCATTCGAATGAAAGACCTTTTCTCAAACCAAAAACGAAGTCTGGAGGATTCAATCGAATGAAGTGATTTCATTCAAATGATAGACAAAGCTTCATGGTTTTGGCTCTTTTCGATTTTCTGTTAGATCTTTAAGAAACTTAGCTTAGAATGATTACAAAGAAAATGAGAACCTAGTCTAAGTCCAAAGTCTTCATCCAACGAGATGTCCACACTTTGATATTTCGTGACAATCATACTTAATAACACAGTTAGATTAATTACTATATAGTAATCTTGAAATTATCAAAATAAGGAATCTAGACCCGTAGGTCAACAATTTCATCTTTTCCAGTCATTCTCTATGCTATTTTGCAGAAGTCATATCTCAACCAATTTCGACGGCCCAGATTAAAACACGTGTCATTATGATTCAAAATTTTCCATTTCTTTTCCTTTCCTTTCCTTCCTTTATTCACTTTTCTTAAATGTTGCTGGCCTGAAATTGCAAAATCATCAACTCACCAGCTGTTTCTCCTCCTGTCCTCAACTTAACTCCACCTTACACCCACTGTATCATCATCAACAACCCACCAACACCATTCCAGATGAACACCCAACCACCAACCCCGCCTTCCTTCATCTGCCACCACCACCACCATCGAGCCACCACCACTACTGAATCACCACCAGCACTAACCGGTGATAATCATCTGTCTGTCTTTAGATTTGTCGTTGACCTTATGGGTTAGGTTAATTAAATTGGATTTGATAGTTATAGGTGGTTTGGACGACTTCAATTAATGGCTTAGAGGGTTTTGGCTCAAAGAAGTGAAAGAGGACTTGTCACCCCGGTAACGGCCCTGTGAAATTGAGGGTCCAAATGGGTTTGGGTGGGGGCATTGATGATGGTGTGATGTGGTGATGGGTGGCAAGGCTTGGGAGGGCAATGTTTTGTTTGTGGTGGGATAACAGTGATGTCGTTGTGCTGATGAGTGGCAACGCTATAAACTACTGGTAGTGGTGGGTTGGTTGTTAGATTGGTTGGATTTTTGTGGTGCAAGTGGAGGTTGGTATGGCTAGAGAGGGTACTGGTTGAAGCCACCACCAGTGACATGATTTTCGGTGGTGGTTATTGGTGTTGGTGGTGCTACCGGAGGTGCATGGTGGTTGTGATTTTGGGTTTTGGCTGTGGGATTATGGAATGTAAGTTGGTGGTGTTCTGTGGTAGTGGTGGTGGGATGGGGTGGTCATTGATGGAAGAGGAAGATGACAAGATAATAAGAACTAATGAGTTGACCATCTTACCCTTGGTAAGTAACGAAGTTTCTCACTTCCGTTAATAAAATTCAGAGATTGCAACATATCGCAAACCTTGGGATCTTTGGTGTCGAGTTGTAGACTTTGGGATTTTGGTTGCAATTATTGGGCAAACATAGGGTTTACATTGCAATTAAGCCTAATATAAATCCCGGTCAATATTGATTTAATATTAACTACAAAAATGGGGAGTTTACGGAGACCCTCAGTGAGAGAGCTCGCATGCAAGCGAACATCATGAAAAAAACAGCACATTTTTGTAGGAAAACACGGAAAAGACCACAAGTCTCGCGATAGACTCGAGGACCATGACACAAATATGAGATTGGACTTTTAAAGGGCTTCCTACGTATCCTCCAAAGAGGAATCTGAGTAACGTAGTTTGAAATAAAACAAAGCTATCGCTCGAAGCCGGAGCCAACAGTAACAACGATTGGTCGTCGAACAACAAGTGTATCCTTAGAGGCTGGAGCCAACAATAACAAAGATTGGTCATCCAAGGATAGATAATCTAGAACTAGAACTGGAGAACTCATTGCCTAAGAATCGGAGCCAGCAACACGTCACTAAGCGGTTGGTCGCTTAGGCAGATGCGAGTATCATGTCTAGATGCCGGAGCCAACGTGTCACTAAGCGATTGGTCGTTTAGAGTGGATTTGGAAAACTCACTGCCTAAGAGCAGGAGCCAACAACGCGTCACTAAGCGGTTGATCGCTTAGGCAAATAAGAGTAGCATGTCTCGAAGCAGGAGCCGATAACACGTCACTAAGTGGTTGGTCGTCTAGATACACTCAGCTTATATCTAGGAGTTGGATCCAACAACACATCACTAAGAGGTTGGTCTCTTAGATGTACGAAAAAGGATGGACCTAAGAGCCGGAGCCAACAAAGTGTCACTAGGTGTTGGTTGCTTAGGCACACTAGACTTATACGTAAGACTCAAAGCCAAAAATGAGTCACTAAGTGGTTGGTTGCTTAGATATACATAAAAAGAGGCAATCCTAAGAGTCAGAGCCAACAACGCATCACACGGAGGTTGGAAGCTTAGGAATACCGACACATGTTCGAAGAGCCGGAGCCAACAACCGTCACTAAGCGGTTGGCCACTTGGACATATGGAAATTTCAGGATTATTACTTAGAGCAGAGCCAACAATGCCATAAAGACAGTTGGTCGTTGAGTGCTGAATATTTCAATAAAATTGATACAAAGGAAAGTGTTGCTTCTAGAAACATGCACAGGATCTTGCACTGGCCTTACACGGTACAAAAATCACTGAACTGAGCAACATATTCGACAATGTGGATTGCACAACAATCCGGGGATAAAATAATGAACTGACAGGCAGTCAAGCAAAATTTTGGCTAAACGCATTTTGGCATAATGTATTTGAAATGTCAAGCAAAATGCATAAGCAGGCAAGACAAAAATTTGTAGGGAAGTAATGACTATGCAAGCACACAAGGCGTAGGTGTATATATATATATAGGGGAGCTGATCTGTTGATAGCGCGAGCAAAATAGGAGAAGTTGCCGACGCAATTTAAAAGGATGGACGGCTCAGATCTTTTTTTTTTTAAGTTTGTCAGCTGTCAACTACACAGTTAGCGGACGAATTTTATTTTACCAAATTGCCCCTCCCATGTCGTCCGCTACACAGTCTAGCGGACGAATTTTTGACCCTGACAACCGTTAGGCAAAAAGTCATCCGCTACACTGTGTAGCGGATGAATTTTTGCCTGACGATTGTCACATCAGTCCACATCCTGTCTACATGTCACATCTTGTCCCCACGAATGTCATCCGCTACACAGTGTGGCGGATTACTTGGCAGATATACCCCAAAAGTGCCCTAATTCCCATCTCTTTTTCTATTCTCATCTACTTGAGATCCACTTGATTCCATTTTTAGCTCCCTTCAAGCTTCAAGTAACACTTGCTTCAAGCTTCACTCAAGCAAGGTAAGTTTGTGAATGGTGAAGTTTTCTTTATGGGTTGAATAATGAAGTTTCTTTTTTTTGGATGGATATATTGATTTTTTAGGGTTTATGTTTGTAGTATTTATCAGTCTATTCATCAAAGTAATTTTAATTTGTGATGTTCAAGAAATTAATTTGTTAATTTCAAAAAAATTATTATAGTTAAATTCGAATTGTTTTTTGATTATGTTTGTTGTATTTTGGCATGCTAAATTTGTTTATTCATCTTAGTAATTTTAATTTGTTATGTTTGAGAAATTAATAATTGTTAAATTGAAGATACTTTTCATATTATGTTTGGTATATTTGTCATGCTAAATTGTCTATTCATCAAGGTAATTTTGATTTGATATGTTCAAGAAACGCCATTTCATAGTTAAACGTAATCTATTTCTACATAGGTTTTGGTTCACAATGTTCGATTTCGTTTGAAGCTCCAACACCCCAGTAGATGCTAGTAATCTGAATCTAGGACGAACATTTCAAACCTTGGAGGAAGCCGAAGGATGTTTTCGAGTGTATTCGTTGAGGGTTGGATTTGGCATTAGAATAAAGACTATAAGAACAAGCAACATAACAAAAAAAAATATATGCTCTCACTTATACGAGTGTCATAGGAGCAGACACCCACTGCAAAATGAGACACATGTCGGTAATGATGACAGTGATGAAGAAATAGGATATGCACGGAGAAGACATGACTACTTTGCGCGCACGAATTGCCAGGTCAAGATGTTCGTAAGCCATAAACCCAAGCAAGATCATTGGCTTATTACTAGCTTGGAATTGGCACACAATCACCCGTTAGTAACCCCTTCTAAGATGAGTCAGATGCATCAACACAAGAAGATGGGTAAGGTCGCAACGAGCCTGATTCACACAATGAGCAATGCGCGGATATGATCTACCGACATTGTTAATGTTCTTACTGAACCTGTTGGGGTAATTCAGAATCTAAACTTTAACATGACAGACGTTCGTAACGCGGTCTGAACCCAAAGACGAGCCACGTATGACCTCAATGATGCTCAATCCACAATGAGCCTATTGAAGTGGATGCAGATGGAAGACCCGCAGTTTACCCTTCGATTATAAACTTGACGACGAGCATAGAGTTTCCACAATTTTTTGGGTTGACGGTCGTTCGAGGCTTGCTTGTAAGCATTTTGGGGATGTCGTGACTTTCGACACCACATACCATACCAACAAGTAGTCGATGTCGTTCGCTCCTTTCACAGGCGTCAATCATCATTACCACTCCATCCTGTTCGAGTTCGCTTTGTTAAGGGATGAGAGTGAGAGTTCTTTTGTACGGTCGTTTAGGGCGTGGCTGGAAGCAATGAACTTCAAAGCACCCAAAGTTATCATCACCGATCAAGATTTGGCAATGAAGAAGGCTATTACTACCGTCTTCCCAGATACTCGACACAACTTGTGCACTTGGCACATAAGCAACAAATACCCTGAACATCTGCATCACGTGTATGCAACGTATCTAGACTTTAAACAGGATTTTGACAAGTGCGTTAACAAGTCATTAACGATTGAAGATTTTGAGGAGAGGTGGGAAAAGCTTGTTGAGGATTACTCATTGCAAGACCACGAGTGGCTCCAACACTTGTATGAGCTCAAAGAGCAATGGATTGGCATTTACACGAAAAGATATTTTTCTGCGGGCATGAAAACGACGGGCAGGAGTGAATCTATGAATGCCTGGTTCGATAGTTATGTGGGTACAACTACCAATTTTAAGAGTTTCATCATGTCTTCCCAAAAAGCGGTTGCCTCGTTATTCGTAAAAGAAAGGGCTACAGACTTTGCAAGCACATATAAACAAAGGAAAAGATTGCTTGAGACCCCGTTGGAGCTGAACGGTGCAAAAGTCTATATGAAGGAGATATTCATGCAATACCAAGTGGAGCTGCAAAAATCAAGACGATACAGTATAAACAAGGTGGCAGAAAAGTCTACACGTGAGTTCAAGGTTTATTCGCTGATGAATGACCTCGTCCCTGAGAAGTTCCGCAGAATGTACACGGTGAACCATGACACATTGACAGATTTGATGACATGTGTTTGCAAGAAGTTTGAGTTCCATGGCATCCTGTCTAGACACATTCTGCGCTTTTTCACCTAGAAGAATATCAAGGCAATCCCTTATAAATACGTCCTACCGCGGTGGACGAAGGTTGCAAACAGGTTGCACGACACCATTGCCTTTCCGGAGCATCTGTATATTGACTTTGAAGAATCAGAGACGTTGCGATATAATCATCTGGTGACAATGTTTACCCGTTTATCCATAAAGGGTGTTACTACAATGACCGAGTATAAACATCTCCTCGAGATAGCGCAGCAGCAAGAGCCCATAGTCGACCAATTTGAAGTAGCTTCAGTCAGCAATGGGGTTGACACTGAGCCTACAGATGGATCAGAAGATGATGACCCGGTTGAGGAAGAGGACAATGATATCTGGCCTTTGGATCCAATTATATCGCAAACGAAAGGCCGCAAGAGATCTACGCGGATGAAGAGCACTACTGAACAAGCCACTCAACCTAAAAAGCTGAGAAGGTGTGCACTGTGCAAAAAAATGACCAACCATTACAAGACATTAGGGATAAGTCCAGGGGGTTTGCAAGACGAGGAAGAAGATGATGCCGAAGATGAGGAAGAAGGAAATGCAGTGGACCTTTAGTTGGACTTTTTGTAATAATTCTCATTTTTTTTTGTGATTTTTTTCTTCCGTGTGCTATATAGTCTAGCGGACGGAAGAAGAATTTTTTGTGTATTCGGCCATCCGCTGCACTATATAGCGGACGGCACAGCAGAAACATTAGACTTTAACACTTAGAATTTTTTTGGTGTTCTAGGGTACCTAACATTAGACTTCAACACTTAGAATTATTTCTAAGTACAACACTTAGTTTTTTTTTTGTGTTTTAGACCGTCCGTAGTACTATCTAGCAACAGCCTAATAGATACATCAGTCTTCGACACTTAGTTTTTTTGCTTGTTTAGACTGTCCGCTATACTATCTAGCGGACGGCCTAACAGAAACATCAGTCTTTAACACTTAGTTTTTTTTTGATTGTTTAGATTGTCCGCTACACTATGTCGCGGACGGCCTAAGAGAAACATCAGTCTTCAACACTTAGTTTTTTTTTGTTGTTTAGACTGTCCGCTATACTATATAGCGGACGGCCTAACAGAAACATCAGTCTTCAACAATTAGTTTTTTTTTGTTCTTTAGACTGTCCGCTACACTTAGGGTTGTATACGAACCGAGTTCGAGCCGAACAAGGGTGTGTTTGAACTCGGTTCGTAAATTTTTTAGACATGTTTGGGCTCGGCTCGTGTTCTTTAAGATCACGAATCTTGATGTTTGAACTCGGCTCGAGTTCGTCACCATAGAACTCGGGTTCGACTCGGCTCGTTCGTCTAAACATGCGAACCGAGTTCAAGCTTCAAAATCTGTTCAAGAACTCAAGATGGAACCGCAATGTACAGATCTGAAATACTTGTTCCGACCACCGTACTAGAAGCGACTCACGAATTGAGACCTTCCATCCACCAAAGTGATAATATTGATTCAAAATTGAGATGAATCTTGACGAATGTTTGAACGCCTAGGATGTCCGATCCCAAATCTACTGTTTTTAATGGCTCCAGCGTGAGATCGGAAGTTGTTGTTGATCCACCGTCAATCTGTAATGCGTGCATGTTTGTCACGCCCCGAAAACTCGAGTCCGCAACTAACATCAAACTCCATTATATACCATTACAGTTCTAAAGATAACGGTATAGACAGAGCAATTAAATCCTCTAAGATAATATATCTCCACAAACATAAGTCTAAGACAATCCGTTCACCAAAATAATTCCACTGAGTATTCCTTTACAAAATAATTACCAAACGCAGCGGCGAAATAATTTACATTGCTCAATTATACTAACAAAGACTAAAAACTCTAATCTCCCCCAAACATGCCACGCCCAAAAATCACGTCCGATACCTGTGGTAAAGGACAAAACAAACGAGTAGGGGGGTGAGCTCGAATAGCCCAGTAAGTGGAAAACAAATGGGGAGCAAATATGATGATTCGTAGTCCAAAACAAAATCAAATATCTGACGAACAAATAATAACAATTGACCACGATGCAAATAAGGCGAATCAAATATACGAAATGTTCATAAGGTGGTCCAAAGAACCCAAATCAAATACAAGCCCGGAGGTACGAAAGTGCAATCAAAACTTACTGTCAAATACCAAAGCAAACGTCATTAAGCGTTTAACCCAAAACACATTTCAATTATATGTCGGGTACGCTACAAACATAGGATGACTATGGTGGTCATAAGACCCAAATGTCGAACCAAACATCAAACATCAAACGTGTGCTCCGGAGCATACTAGGAGGCTTCGGCTCTCTAGTATAACAAATATGTGTCCATAGGACCCTCTCTATTTTCGAGAGTTGTTCAACATAGTCAATGTCAATCTTAGATTGACGATCACAAATATACGAATTCAATGATGTGCATCATCAGGCACAAACGAAAAAGGGTAAACAATATTATAGACGAAGGGTACAAGTGTGACAAATCAAATGCAAACAAATATAGATGAACCAAAATATGACGAAGCATAAACCTTCGGATTCTGACAGATACCCTTCCCACAACAAAACGATGATAAAATCCCTTTCATAACAAGCTTGATCAAAATCCAATAATTTTCCAGATTTAAAGAAGGAAAACCCAAGCCAAAATCAAAAGGTAGAATCCCTTACAAAACAAGATTAATCAACTCCAATAACTCCTTTTCAGATTTAAAGAAGCAACCCATACCATAGCAAAAACATTACAAACCCTTACCACAGCAAGAACGTTCAAACCCTTACCTCAAACAAGCTTTTGAACCAAAGAAAACCTCAAAGCACCACTCTAGCGCCAAAGAGCTTCCCAAGCCTCCTATTCTCTCTCTCTTCGCCGCAAAGGAGCAAGAAATCAAGAACAAAAGGGCTAGGAATGAAATAGAACACTATTTATAGGGGACAAAATTTTAAACCTTTAAGTCGACCGAAAACAACTTTCAGTCGACTGAAAACACATTTTAGTCGACTGAAAGTACTGTTCAAAAACATTGTTCAAAACACTGTTCATGGGTACTGTTCAAAATCACTGGTCACAGTACTGTTCAAAAATACTGTTCATAGTTACTGTTCATCGACCAACTTTTAGTCGACTGAAATCACACTTTTAGTCGACTAAAACCTTTAAATTCGACTAAAACCCTTAAATTCGACTAAAAGTCCAGAAAACCATTTTTACACAATTTAAACACTTTTAGTCGACTGAAACACTCTTTTAGTCGACTAAAACCTTTTAAATTCGACTAAAAGTCCAGAAAACCATTTTTTACACAATTTAAACACTTTTTAGTCGACCGAAACACTTTTAGTCGACTGAAACACTCTTTTAGTCGACTAAAACCTTTTAAATTCGACTAAAAGTTACTGTTCATTTGACCAAAATTTTCAGAACAATCCCAATTCATTTTCTTAGTTTTAACAAAAGACCACCAACTATTTATTCAAAAATATACAAATTTTGCATAAGGAAAAGGAAATTTTCGGGGTATTACAATGTTTATATGTGGGGGTGAGAGATGGTGACTGGTGAGAGAGTGTTTGTGTGTGTCTGTGTGTGACGAGAGAGAAATGCATAAAGGTGAAGGAGAGGCGTGAGAAAAAGAGAGGTAGAGAGGCGTGACAAAAAGATGAAAGGGAAAGAAGAGTTAGGGTTTTTAAATTGGCTAATAATTAGGGTTTGGACTTGGGCTTTGTTATGTATCACATGGGCTCTTTATAAATGGGCTTGGGGTTTGGGCTAAATGGCTAATTGACTTTGTGGTCTGTGGTTTAAACTTTAGTATCTATAATTTATGTAAATGGTATTTTTTAAAATATATGATTATTAATTTATTATTCAGACGAGCTGTTCGCGAACACGTTCGCGAATATTTTAGAGTGTTCATGTTCGGCTCGTTTAATAAACGAGCTCTAAAAACTTGTTCATTCGGTTCATATATTATTCGAACGAAAACGAACGAGTTCTATAGAGAATGAACCACGAGCCGTTCGTGAACAACTCGGTTCATTTACAGCCCTAGCTACACTATGTCGCAGATGGCCTAACAATCTCTCCGTCTGTTGCACTATCTAGCGGACAGTATAACAGAAACATCAGTCTTTAACACTCAGTTTTTTTTTGTTCTTTAGATTGTTCGCTACACTATGTCGCCGACGGCCTTGGTTTTTTTGGTGCTTCCCTCCGTTCACTACACTATCTAGCGGACAGTATAATAGAAACATCAGTCTTCAACACTTAGTTTTTTTTGGTTCTTTAGACTGTCAGCTACACTATGTCGCGGACGGCCTTAGTTTTTTTGGTGCTTCTCTCCGTCCGTTGCACTATCTACCGGACAGTATAACAGAATAATCAGTCTTCAACACTTAGATTTTTTTTTTGGTTCTTTAGACTGTCCGCTACACTATGTCGCGGACGGCCTTAGTTTTTTTTGTGCTTCTCTCTGTCCGCTGCACTATCTAGCGGAAAGTATAACAGAAACATCAGTCTTCAACACTTAGTTTTTTTTTAGGTTTACACTGTCACGACCCAAACCCATAGGTGAACCCATGAGCTAGGCACGTGATCGGCCGCAGGCCCATTCGAACACCTAATAGGGCTCTGCCAGGCCTTACTAAAATCCTGATACTAGAACTTTATTTCCAATTTACAACCTTCAATAATCCAAATAAAAACCCTCATTACATGTCTTTAAAAATTATGGAGGAAATTCGAGAAGACCTAAGTTCCTTACATCAGTTCAAGCATAACGTCAATTAACATAAGACTACAATTCTTAAATGGTCAACGCTCATTATTCTAATAATTCCCTTTGGGCACTTTTCCCTCGTGTTGCTCATACGGCTCCGCTTCCCTTAAGTCATTACCTGAAAAATAAGGAATGAGCGAAAGCCCAGCAAGTACACCAACCATGTTCCTAAAATAAGTTTGAAGTTCTAAAACATGCCATGGATTCTCTTTTAACACATCAAATTTTCGATTATTGTCATTCTTAAAACATTTTTCAAATACATATACACATATACATGAAGGGTTTTCAAGTCAGAGTACAATCATCCATAATTTCATTCACATCAAACACAAATATTTGTTTTCTTAGGTATGTTGCGGTCAGCGTACGAACCCCCTTGACTAGGACGAACCACCATCAACAGTACTGTGCATCAACGTACGAGCCCCGTTGACCAGGGCCCGAAATCCAACATTCTCCCGTTGGATATTGGGCACATCAACCAAGTCAAGTTTCATTACTCATTCAACATGTACCCAGTAAAATGCTATGACTCACACAACATTCCATGGCATTCTTTCAAATTACGTTTCTCATCGAATACTTCAGAAATAAAACATATGCAGAATAAAACTTTAAACTTCAAATGATCAAGTCATAGGTACGTATTATACGGAGGAACATGACATGGGTACTTACCTTGCTCAATAACTGCTCCTGATATCTGCTCAAATTAAAGCCGGTCCTAGTTCTTGACTATCAACACCTAAATAGAAATTAAAACGGGTGTTATTGATTGTTGTTCAAGCATACCTAAGCATTAAGTTTCTCTCAAGTGAGTGAATTTACCAAATCGCCCCTAAACTACAGTAAATTCCAATTCACCCCCGACCTCAAATGTATCGTTACTTACCCCGATATATCACTGTAAAATTCTAGGCTAAAAATAATTTTGTTTACTATGTTAAATAATTCAAAAACCTGTTTTAAAAATAAAATTGTTCGAGACATTTCCCCTGTCCAGAAAAATCGTAGAAAATTCCATGTCGAAGGTTCAACAAAAATAAGGGAGGTTTTTGTTTCGTACTTTTTCTAAATCTGCTCAGAAGAGGTTCTTAAAAATTATTTTACAAACTGTTGTAATAGCAAAGCGTTACACGACAACCGGTGGAACGCTACGCCGCTAATAATGCTAAAAATAGCAAAAGATTTTAAAAACTTTCAAAACTTTATAAACTACCTTATCTTAGCTATACAAGGTTATTGTAGAAGTTTCAGAATTTAATATTTAGTTTACTATTTTGAAATACACCGAAACCTCATGTTCGGATAAAATTAGTTAGCATGCTTCCCAAGCTCCGAAAAATCCAAACTTTTTCCTGTGTGTAGATCTTTCAAAAATAATATAAGTTACTCTTTTGATTTTTGTCAAAATAAAATTTTAGATATATCTAAACATTTAAGAAAGAAGCTGTTAAAAGAATACTCCTCTTTAGCGACACTTTTTAGTATATTTCTTAAAACTAGACTTTTCCTCTCTAACACAGTGCCTTCTTCTCAACCCATTTACCACATCACCTTACTTCACAATACATATACCTCACGCAGACCCATTTCTCTCCCTTACACCCCAGTTGCACTCACATGAGATGCAAAATATTCACCACATACACACACATTCAAACATCTAATTCACTCACACAACTTCTTTACACTTCTCAGTTCACACCCCTCCCCCCACGGCAGTCCCATGACTGCCCAAACTATTTCTTTCTCTTAAAAAAAACCATGGTGGTCACGGTTTGAACTCATGGAGATCCCCATTACTTTCATGGCTCCCACATGCCCTTTTATATACGCACTAATACATAACAACCCACCAACACAAGAACCCACAGTTACATCCATCTCCTTTCTTCTTTCATAAACACAAGAACCCACAGTTACATATACATGCCGAAAAATACACACAACACTTGCCAAAACACTCACTGCTGTGTACACCCACACCACACTCATGCGCACACCCACACAATTCCTACTAACCATTTTCTTTCCCACTTACAGACGGGTTTTCTTCTTGCCCGAGCCCCACGGCATTCGCCGGCAATGGCCTCGCCGGCAACGGCCTCGCCGCTCTTCTGCTCCCTCTTCTTCTTCATCGCACATGGCCGCATCAACACAATCGTTCAGCCGTTCCCGTTTCTGCCGCGGCAGCCATGTGACCCCTTCTTCTCCTTCCACATTTCTCTCCATAATCTATGTACAAGTCTCCCAACTCTCACCCAACGTCCATCACAGCCGTGAGCCCTCCCTTCTTGCTGCCGAAAAACACACGTACACATGCACCACAGCCCCGCACTCACGTACACATATATGCATATACGACACACACACAACCCACATGATACCCATTTCACGGCAAGGTCTCTTCCCTTGCCCTAAAACCTATAGATAGCCGTAGACTCATACAACATTCTGTTCCCAACCTATTCTGGTCGTACCCAAAGGTCCACTGTGGTCCCATTTTGCATGACACGTCCGCACAAGCAACAGTCATTTTCAACGCTCACAACCGGTCAAAGCATGCACGCTCAAGTCACGTGCACTTCTCACTTTCGTCACGTTACTTCGTCACTAAGAAGCTCATTTTCGCACGAAGCCTTATCACGCTTCGACCGTCGCACTTCGCCCGTCGCCCGTCGATGCGCCATGGCACTTGCCCAAGGAGGTTGGCCTTGCCTTCCCCCTTGGGGTCGGCCTCGGCCTTGACCTTCCCCTTGGGGTCGGCCTCGGCCTCGGCCTCGCCATTGGGGTCGGCCTCGGCCTCGCCATTGGGGTCAGCCTCGGCCTCGGCCTCCCCATGAGGTTGGCCTTGGCCTTCCCCGAAGGGTTGGCCTCTGGCCTCCATCCTTAGCACATTCACTTCTCTTCAAGGGACCATACACAACTCCGCGACCCCCGTCGCCCGGACACAACTCCGCGACCCCCGTCGCCCGGACACAACTCCGCGACCCCCGTCGCCCGGACACAACTCCGCGACCCCCGTCGCCCGGACACAACTCCGCTCCGCGACCCCCGTCGCCCGGAAACAACTCCGCGACCCCCGTCGCCCGGACATAACTCCGGGACCCCGTCGCCCGGACACAACTCTGCACCCCCGTCGCCCGCGTCCGGGCGCCGCACTTCAACACTCTGCCGCGCCCGTGCGCCGCACCACTGCTACAGCCGTGCCCCCAGGCTCTCTGTCACACTACCGTGCGCCCAGCACCATACGCACTCCGTCGCACCCATGCGCCGCGCCACTAACACAGACGTGCCCCCGGCACCTTACTCACTCAGTCGCGCCCATGCGCCACGATCATGTTACATGCCCCCGGGCACCACACTCATTCATCACACCATGCGCACCTTGCCTTGGTCATGGAACATGCTTCAACCCACTCTCCAGAGTGTACATCATCCTGCGGGGATAGGCGACTCCTCCGGGACACTATCTCCGCCAGGGAGCTCTTCAACTCCCCTTCCGCCAGGTAGACGGCTCCTCTGCTCCGGCACAAGGACTCACCCGCGGGGATAGGCGACTCCTCCGGGACACTATCTCTGCCAGGGAGCTCTTCAACTCCCCTTCCGCCAGGTAGACGGCTCCTCCGGGATGCTACCTTGGCCAGTCGGGTAGACGGATCCTCCGGGATGTTACTTTGACTCGCTCCAAGTGCTCCGGCATAAGGACTCACCCGCGGGGATAGGCGACTCCTCCGGGACACTATCTTTGCCTGGGAGCTCTAAGTGCTCCGGCACGAAGACTCCCATTTTGCCAGGTTAGACGGCTCCTCCGGGATGCTACCTTGGCCGGCCAGGTAGACGGCTCCTCCGGGATGCTACCTCGGCCTGCGGAATAGGCGACTCCTCCGGGACACTATCTCCGTCAGGGTGCCTGCGTGACTGGCCTATGTGCTCCGGCACTGGGGGCTTGTGTCGGCACCCCTAGGGACTATGACCCCCGGGTCACCTCGAGACGGGAGCAGGTCTTCAGAGGGCATCGCGCCTAGTTCACCTGGCAGTTGGGCGTCGGGTCTTCCCCACCGCTGCCAGTCCTATGGGACTCCGCATGGGCTTGGATTGGAGGCTAGATCAAGGGGATTCTCTTGCCACACCGACATTGTGGGAGCCAGTCTTTCCAGACAGACAGAGCGACCCTTTGAGGAGCAAGCCGGGTGAATATGCGATCCGACAATCCGTGGAGCACCGGCACCCGTGGACCCCCCGGTGATGTGTCACTCCCAGGGAGCGCCACGTGTCGGTTAATGACATCATTATCTCAATCTCTATAAATAGAGGTCTTGAGAATTCATTTAGAGGAATTCTTCTTCACTCTCACATTTTTACTTTCTCACTCTAGAATCCTAGAGAGAGAAACATACAGGACCTTGACTCTGGACCTAAGTATCGGACTGTGATTGTCATCATGTATTCATCCCGCGCCATCGCCCTCGCAGCACTGCCACCCTCAAGCTCTGTTTGGGAAGCCCTTGGTCTCTGCCCTTGTTCCACCCTTGCTGTGTCCTACATCAACATACTTGGAAGCTGACTCGGACTGCAGCCTTTGTGGCACCTCTAAGTAGGTACGAACCCACTTTCCTTGGCATCATTTTGGCGACTCCGCTGGGGAGGTGAGCATCGTATTGCAGTCTGTCTATCTTCCGCACTCAGTCTCAATGCCTAGACAATGAAAAGTTACGAGGGCTGCCAGCCATGGCCTTATCCATGTCGTGCAAGAAATGGACCACTCGGGTGAACAAGAGAGGACCAGTGTTGTGCGTCCCCAAGAGCAGCCACAAACTACCGCACCTGACATACAAGTTGCAGTCAATGTGGCCATCCAGTAGTTTTCGCCCACTATAGCCACTCTTATGACAGCCATGGTGGAAATGCAAAAATTAATCCAAGTCTTGACTTCACAATCACCGATTTCCCAAAGCCTTAGAGCTTTGCACCCTGTGCCCATTACTCACCCTGTGTTATCCCAAGATCCAGGTTTGGCCCCTCCTGCTCATATCTAACCTTCAAGGCCTGGGCTAGTTTTGGACACTGCTCAGGTCCCAGTGTCGCGACCACCGCTGGCTTGGTCCTCCGGGCCCTCGACAGTAGGACTCGCGGCACCTCAGCCCCCGGCGCCACTCTTTGCCCTTGCTCGAAGCGCTTCGGAGACACACGAATCAATTGAGATGGAGCCTAACCCGAACATAACTAGTCGAAACCTAAACACAAGTCATTCCCCCGGCTTACTCCAGTCGACCTTTCCTGACGACCGGCCTCCAGCAGCTGACACTACCCATGTGCAAAACATGCCCCAACAAGTTGTTCACCACCACCAACCCCTCTCTACCATCGTCATCCCCTCAATGCCTCAGGTTGTACTGTCTGGGGGCTCTGGTGCTCGGATAATCACGACAGGGCACAAACCCTCACATGCGTCGTACGTCACCAAGCATGACCTTGATGCCCTCATTCGCCATCTCAAGCAGTCATCCTTACCCCACTCCCCCTCTAAGCTGTCAGGCCATGCTCCCTACTCTGGCAGCCTCGCTACCAAGCCTTACCCCGTCAAGTACAAGCAACCGTCCTTCACATTGTTCAACGGCAAAGAAGGCAACACCCGCGAGCATCTCACCCGTTTTGCTGGCTCCCTCGAGCACTACGGGAATTTCACAAGTCCCTGACTGGCCTCGCCTACTCTTGCTATCATCAGATTCCTGACAGTACTATCCACTCATGGTCCGACATGGTCCAGCTCTTCCTTGACAAGTTTCACTATGAGACGGAACGTGTGACCATCGTTGACATTGCCGGGATCCGTCAGAATCCCGGGGAAGACCTCAACACCTATGTTACGCGATTCCATCACAAGTGCTTGGAGTGCACTGACTTCAGCAAAGATGAAACCCTTGTACCCATTTGCATCAAGAACATGAAGGACACCTACAGGGTCTACCTTGAAAACCTCCAGCTTTGGTCTTGGGGACATCTCAAGGAAGCTGCACGACGCACCTATGACTCGGTCGGTTCGTCAAAGACCCCAAAGCCCCAACCTCATATTGCCTTGGCCGCGACGATGGAAGCAGCCAGTAACGACGACAACAACCGCAAGCGTCAGTCCCAAGGAAGGGACGGGCGCCCTGACAAGAGAGGGCAGCCGATGCCTGCCCCGGAATACCCGTGTGACTTGAAGATTGTTAGAACTCTCCTCGAGACATGGATCGACGACAATGCCATAACCCTGCCCAATGTCGACGCTGAACCTACCCCGGAAGACTTAGCCCATCACAACTACTGCCCCTATCATCGGAAGGTCGGTCACGGCCTCAAGTGGTGCAGGGGCCTCAAGTTTGTCTTCGCCGACAAGATTGCGTCCGGAGAGCTCAAACTCTAAGTACGGGACATAAGGGCATGCCTTAGTGCATTTTCCACACTTGTAATTTTTTCGTTCATTTTGCAAGTTTCCATGTACGTCATACCCATGTATCAAGGCATGCTGCCTATCCTTCGTTATCAATGAAGTTACATTTTCCAGACTTAGAAAATTTTCAAGTTATATTGCTCTTGCACAAGTCTCTTGATATCACCCCTCATGCCATCACCCACTCCCTTGGGGGCTTCACCCCTTCCCAATCCCTTCGGCCTCACATTGCAACGACTTGGTACGTGGTGCGCGGGGTGGCTCGAGCCGCGCTACTACGGTCGCATCATTATCCTTCATTTACTTTTCTTGACACTTAGAAAAAATTTCATTTTTTTCGCAACCGGTCATCGATGATCATCCTCAGTGGTCTCCCTCGGCATCCTTGTCTCAGCACAACACTTAGAAAAAATTTCATTTTTTTTCGCAACCGGTCATCGATGATCATCCTCAGTGGTCTCCCTCGGCATCCTTGTCTCAGCACAACACTTGTAAAAAAAAATTCATTTTTTTTCGCAACCGGGTCACCACCCTCAACGGCCTCCCCTTAGCATCCTTGCCCGAACTCAAAAAAAAAAAAATCAACACTTAGAAAAATTTTCAAGTTTTTCATCTTCCCCACTACTCCCCACATTCATGCTCTCATCACTCTCCCTCTCACATTTTCCTCTCCTTTCTCACCATCCAACACCCCATCACCCTTTCCCCACTTCATAAACAACTTCTCTCTTTCTTATGGAAAAGCTTCATTCTTCTCCCATCCCATTTCTCTCTCTCTCATCTTGCACATTGTGAAAATCTTCATTGGGGGCTCCCTCTTTAGGGCTGTCCAAAAAAATAAAAAAATAATAATAAAAAAATATTATTATTATTTTATTTGAATTTGAATTTCAAAAAATATGAGCAAACCCTACCCGCGAACCCAGATGACCCGCGCGCCTGAACCGATCCGACCCGTGACCCGCGCCTCCTATCTCTCTACGCCCAGCCCCGACCCGAACCCGATCCACCAAACCCGCGTCATCCCCCAAACCCTAACCCTAATTCTTTTCTCATCTCTTTCTCTTTCTCTTCACCATGCGCGGCCGCCGCCCTCTTCTCCTTGCAGCGCCGCAGCCCCTTGGCCTCTCCATTCGGCCGGCAGCCCCCCTCGCCGGCGACGACCCCCCCGGCCGCACCTCCTCTCTCCCCCCCCCTCCTTCCCCCCCCTCGGCCTCGCCCCGCGGCACCCCGCCGCCGCCGCCGCCGCCCCCCTTCTTCTTTCCCCTTCATTTTTCCCCTCCATCTTCCCCCTCCCCTCCTTCGGCCTCGGCCTCCCCAACCCCCTCCCCTAGGCCGACCCCAACCCCCTCATTCCCCTTCCCTTCCCTCTCTTTCCCTTCCCCCTACCCCTCGGCCTCGGCCCCCTTCCCCCTCCCCTTCCCCTTTCCCCCTCGCCCGCAACCTGCCTTGCGCCGTGCAAGCTCGGCCTCAGCCTTGGCCAAGGGGCCTTGGTCGGCCTCGGCCTCGGCCTCGCGGCCTTGGTCGGCCTCGGCCACTTGGTCGGCCAGCCTTGGCTCTCCATCCCCATACCCTCTCCCCATCCTTCCCCCATGGCCGAACCTCCCTCTACATTCCACCTTCACCTACCTTCAACCTTCATCTTCTTTTCTTCACCCTCGGCCAACCTTCAACACTAACGCATGACCATCCTCCATGTCCATTTCGGCCTTCTCCACACCAAGGCCACTAACCTTCAACGACCTCTCCATCTCTCATTTTTCCTTCAAACCCATAACCTCTTCCCTTCGGTCACCACACCAAAGTCCACCCCGCCACCTTCGACCTTCTTACCTTCACATCATGGCCGACATCCAAGGCCGGCAACTTAAAATTTTTTTTTTGCAACATTGACCGACATGCATTCTCCGCTCCCCTGCGCCCTTGGTGGACTGCCCTCGCATCGCGACGCCCGATCGCGCACATCGCGCCTCTACACATTTCATACTTTTTGACACTTAGAATTTTTTTTGCAAATTTGATCACGTCCTGTGTGACGACGTCCTCCGACATCAACATCCTTGGTAGGTGGTGCGCGAGGCAGCTCGAACCACTTACTCCTACTCTTTGTTCGACGCACGTCGTCCATCGCCCGGGCAACGTCTCCGCGACCCCTGTCGCCAGTGCCCGTACGTCGTCTCCGCGACCCCCGTCGCCAGCGCCCGTGCGTCGTCTCCACGACCCCCGTTGCCAACGCCCGTGCGCTGTTTCCGTGACGTTTGTCGCCCATCGCCCGAGTGTCGTCGTTGGGACACTCGTCGCCCGGGCGCCGTTTACGTGCTCGCGCCCCTGCGCCCTATCATCATGCCCTTGCGTCAACACCCAAGCATCCCAAGGCTTTCGTAAGTGGTGCACGAGGTGGCTCGAGCCACCTACTCTTCATCATCATCATGCATTGACGACGTCAACAACTCGCCGGCCAAACAACATTAAAATCTTCCTAAGTGTTTATGCGTGCGGTGCCCGCTCGGGTTGCCCCTCTGCGCACACCACACGCAGGGGGCTTATGTTCCCAACCAATTCTGGTCGTACCCAAAGGCCCACTGTGGTCCCATTTTGCATGACACGTCTGCACAAGTAACAGTCAGTTTCAACGCTCACAACCGGTCAAAGCATGCATGCTCAAGTCACGTGCACTTCTCACTTTCGTCACGTTACTTCGTCACTAAGAAGCTCATTTTCGCACGAAGCCTTATCACGCTTCGACCGTCGCACTTTGCCCGTCGCCCGTCGATGCGCCATGGCACTTGCCCAAGGAGGTTGGCCTTGCCCTCCCCCTTAGGGTCGGCCTCGGCCTTGGCCTTCCCCTTGAGGTCGGCCTCGGCCTCGCCAATGGGGTCGGCCTCGGCCTCCCCATGAGGTTGGCCTTGGCCTTCCCCGAAGGGTTGGCCTCTGGCCTCCATCCTTAGCACATTCACTTCTCTTCAAGGGACCATACACAACTCCACGACCCCCGTCGCCCGGACACAACTCCGCGACCCCCGTCGCCCGGACACAACTCCGCGACCCCGTCGCCCGGACACAACCCTGTCGCCGGAACACAACTCCGTGACCCCGTCGCCCGGACACAACTCCGCGACCCCGTCGCCCGGACACAACTCCGCGACCCCGTCGCCCGGACACAACTCCGCGACCCCGTCGCCCGGACACAACTCCGCGACCCCCGTCGCCCGGACACAACTCCGCGACCCCGTCGCCCGGACACAACTCCGCGACCCCCAACGCCCGCGTCCGGCGCCGCACTTCAACACTCCGCCGCGCCCGTGCGCCGCGCCGCTGATACAGCCGTGCCCCCAGGCTCTCTGTCACACTACCGTGCCCCCGGCACCATACGCACTCCGTCGCGCCCATGCGCCGCGCCACTAACACAGACGTGCCCCCGGCACCTTACTCACTCAGTCGCGCCCATGCGCCACGATCATGTTACATGCCCCCGGGCACCACACTCATTCATCACACCATGCGCACCTTGCCTTGGTCATGGAACATGCTTCAACCCACTCTCCAGAGTGTACATCATCCTGCGGGGATAGGCGACTCCTCCGGGACACTATCTCTGCCAGGGAGCTCTTCAACTCCCCTTCCGCCAGGTAGACGGCTCCTCCGGGATGCTACCTCGGCCAGTCGGGTAGACGGCTCCTCCGGGATGCTACCTTGACATGCTCCGAGTGCTCCGGCACAAGGACTCACCCGCGGGGATAGGCGACTCCTCCGGGACACTATCTCTGCCAGGGAGCTCTTCAACTCCCCTTCCGCCAGGTAGACGGCTCCTCCGGGATGCTACCTCGGCCAGTCGGGTAGACGGCTCCTCCGGGATGCTACCTTGACTCGCTCCGAGTGCTCCGGCACAAGGACTCACCCGCGGGGATAGGCGACTCCTCCGGGACACTATCTCTGCCAGGGAGCTCTTCAACTCCCCTTCCGCCAGGTAGACGGCTCCTCCGGGATGCTACCTCGGCCAGTCGGGTAGACGGCTCCTCCGGGATGCTACTTTGACTCGCTCCAAGTGCTCCGGCATAAGGACTCACCCGCGGGGATAGGCGACTCCTCCGGGACACTATCTTTGCCAGGGAGCTCTAAGTGCTCCGGCACGAAGACTCCCCTTCTGCCAGGTAGACGGCTCCTCCGGGATGCTACCTGCCAGGTAGACGGCTCCTCCGGGATGCTACCTCGGCCTGCGGAATAGGCGACTCCTCCGGGACACTATCTCCGTCAGGGTGCCTGCGTGACTGGCCTACGTGCTCCGGCACTGGGGGCTTGCGTCGGCACCCCTAGGGACTATGACCCCCGGGTCACTCCGAGACGGGAGCAGGTCTTCGGAGGGCATCGCGCCTAGTTCACCTGGCAGTTGGGCGTCGGGTCTTCCCCACCGCTGCCAGGCCTGTGGGACTCCGCAAGGGCTTGGATTGGAGGCTAGATCAAGGGGATTCTCTGGCCACACCGACGTTGTGGGAGCCAGTCTTTCCAGACAGACAGAGCGACGCTGTGAGGAGCAGGCCGAGTGAATATGCGATCCGACAGTCCGTGGAGCACCGGCACCCGTGGACCCCCCGGTGACGTGTCACTCCCGGGGAGCGCCACGTGTCGGTTAATGACATCATTATCTCAATCTCTATAAATAGAGGTCTTGAGAAGTCATTTAGAGGACTTCTTCTTCACTCTCACATTTTCAATTTCTCACTCTAGAATCCTAGAGAGAGAAACATACAGGACCTTGACTCTGGACCTAAGCATCGGACTGTGACTGTCATCGTGTATTCATCCCGCGCCATCGCCCTCGCAGCACTGCCACCCTCAAGCTCTGTTTGGGAAGCCCTTGGTCTCTGCCCTTGTTCCACCCTTGCTGTGTCCTACATCAACATACTTGGAAGCTGACTCGGACTGCAGCCTTTGTGGCACCTCCACGTAGGTACGAACCCACTTTCCTTGGCATCACATTCCAAAGGTAATTGATTAAAGGAGAGGAGGTAGAAATATTTCCGGAATGTTTCGCCAGAAATTCTTTGCCAAGCTTTCTTCCTCTCTCTCTCGTACCCTGCTCAGCCGTCTTCCAGATGGTTGTGAATTTTTAGGGTCGGCTGACCCCGTAAGATCTTATATATATGCTAAAAAAAAACCTAGCTTGAACAATTTTAATAATAGTCTTCCAAATTTTCATTAGTTAATTTAATTTTTCCCCAGCTTTTTATTCTTGTCAAGAAAAGATCCAAAACTACTTACGACATTTTACATATTAGAAAAGTTTACGAACAGTTGTTGGGTCACACGCCTCACCCATTGTCGTTATAATTCACTAGCTAAATACTAATGCTAAACAAGAGTTCGTCGCTAAAATTTCGTTTTGGTCTGAATAGTAATAGATAAATAAAAAAATATCTTGGGCATTACATACACCGTCCGCTACATAATGTAGCGGACGGTGTATTAGTGTACCTACGACGACATTACCTTAATTTTCTTTCCCACCATCAACCTGTCTCAATGAGGGCAAAAAAACCACACCATAATATTTTCTTACCACCATCAAACCTATCTCAACAAGGGCCAAAAATCCACAACACACAAATAAACCACCACAACACAAAAAAATACATGTCTCAATCGAACTTCGAATAAATTGGTATTTAAAATAAATTTGTTGTCGTAAAAATAATCGTTTACAATAAGTCATCATTGGGCCTTATCTTGAGCCAGATTCTCGTCGTCGTTAGACGGATGTAGAATAAACTTAACTGCTCTAGGTCGGCCTCTATAAATCTGCCAAGCTATTCTATATCTAAAGGCTTTTACTTCTGCTGCTCTCTAGACGGCCGTCTTGAGGCTCTCACCCCGAAAAATATAGTCCATGTACATGCAGACGAAGATGTCGCAGTCCGAGGTATTAGCTTGCTTGGGCCTCTTCCTCTTCACTCGAACTTGGAGCTTCGGCCTCGCCGGTACTTCTAGTTCATGGAGAGAGTGGACGATGGCACATACCAGATTCTGTGGAGAAATAAAAACGGCGTAAGCTACGAGTTAACATTTACAATACGCAAACTACAATAAGCATTAAACAACAATCATAAGATTACCATAGCATCCAACTGGTATTTGAAAAGCCGCTTCACAGGCAATTGCTTGGTATCATCGTGGAGATTGTCGAGGACTGATATGACCTTCTGAGTTGGTTCATAGAAACCAAGTACCAGTGGTTATTACCGCAAAATGGTATTAGGAACGCGTCCGCATCACGGGCGCTCACCGGACTATCCCTATTAAGAAAGGCAAGGAGCGCATCGGACTGTTCCCACTGTTTCAAGGTTTTCTTGGCCCTCCGGTTGACCCAAGCCTGCCATTCACCTACGAGAATACCTTGAAAAAATGCATCCATCAGAAAAATGCGCAGATACTCATTCCGGGAGTCCAGCACTACAAGAAAAATGATTTATGCCTACGGTACTAAAGCGTTGGCATAGCTCAAAAGTACCGTAGGCATAGCCTATGCGTACGGTAGTATACCGTGGGTGCTTCTTCCGATGGCATAGACATATGCCTACGGAAGTAAAGACATAAGCCAACGGCTGTTCCGTAGGGACATACATATGCCGAGTTTGGCTTAAGTCCCTTACGCCAGCGGTGTTTAAGACTTTTGCCTACAGATATACCGTAGGCTTTTTCATTCCTATCCCTACGGTTTTCACAATTTTTGCCTACGAATGTAACATAGGCTCTTCTCATTTTGTGCGTACGGTTTTCAAGACTTTTACCTATAGACATACCGTAGGCCTTTTTCCCTCTGTGCCTACGGCTTATGAATTTTGCCTACGGTTGCACTGAAGGCCTTTCAGACATATGCCCATGATTTTTTTTTTTTTACCTACGGAATTACCGTAGTCTTTTCTATCTATGCCTACGGTTGCACCGTAGGCCTTTTAGACATATGCCCACGATTTTTTTTTATTTTTACTAACGGAATTACGGTAGCCTTTTCTAACTACGCCTACGGTTTTTAAGACTTTTGGTGACAAATATGTCGTTGCCTTTTTTCCACTTTGCCAACGATGTTTAAACTTTTGGCAACAGATATACCGTAGGCCTTTCCTGCTTTTCCTGGATACATATTTATCGTCACTAATTATTGCATCTAATTCATTTCACAACAGTGCACGAAATAAACATCATCGAACCATAACAATTTTATAATCCTCAAACACCTAATTGCATAGAAAAGACATCAATCTGACCATTAATTGGAATACCAATCACAAAAGATTTCACCATCATCATCCTAACAAAGATTCATAAAGTTTTCATGTTTTACTCTAACAAATCTTAATGTCCCCAAAATAACCTAATACTAATGAAACATATAAACCAACCACACTCGAGTACAAACCACGAACAACTCAAGGAAACTCGTCTTCATTTGCATTGTTTGCTTCTTGCTCCTCGCCATCACAACCATCCTACAAAATGGGACACCAATTACTTATTATTCAAGTGATACAAAACAAGAATGTATATCATGTTTTTCATAGACAAAAAGAACAACATAAGCTGAAAAATAAGAGGCGAAGAGTAACATCTCACTTATCAAATAATGACTCGTCTCTCTATCTCTCCATGTCACCAATCAACTAACTAATCAAATAACAACTCTCTCTCTACCTATCGATGTCACCAATCAACTAACCATTCAAATAACAACTCATCTCTCTACCTCTCCATCTCATCAATCAAATACCTCTCCGTGTCACCAATCAAATATCCTCATAGCAAAGTGCATCATATCACTCATCAAATAGTGTCATACCTTCGAGTATACAAAATCCCATTGGCTCAGTTTGTCACTGGACCAACTCTCAAATCTAAGTTATATAAAATGTATCGCTGATTATCCCAAATTAACTCTAAAAGTCTACATTTACCAATAGATTGAAAGTTTAACACCAATGGAACTCCACCAGTGCAATTGATTCAAACCACATGAAGTAGATGTTACCTGAGTATTTAAAGGCCTTTGAACTTGACTCTAGCTCTGCATGAAATTAGCCTCGAAGTCGTCCATCATAGACTTCATTTTGTTGAATTCTTCTAATTGAGATTTCATGCTCTTGAATACTTCTAATTCAGACTTCATCGTGTTCAGTTCGTCTAGCTGAGACTTCATTGCATCAACTTCAGCCACTTTCTCTCTCAGCACAACGAGCTCTTCCATTAAATCTAGCCCAGAATCAGCAGTAATCCTTCGACTTCTGCCAAAGGTGTTTGTAATATTGGCCCCCAAACTCATGCAACGAACTCTGCCATGGTCATCTTAACCACAAGTCCGTGAAAGTATGTCATCGCGACCAGTAGCTAGTATGTTGGGCCCATCTGGTGACGTTGCAACAACATCTTGTTTCTTTTTTATTTCATCCTAAGAGACAAAAACCCGAGAGAAAATTACCAATTTCACCAAAAACCAAAATGGGAATCAATGACCATATATAACAACAAAACTTACGATTGTCTAGCTAACAGTTATCTTTAAACTGAGTTCAGCTATCTAAGATCAAACTAAGCCAAACCCAGATCATATAGTAACGATAAAAGGTTTAACTACTCAGGAAATAAACAAATATCCCGTTGAGAGTTGGACCAAAATATTTATGCCAAGAATGAATGAGCTCCCTTGAGGATATGACTTAAAAGGAGCTCATTCATTCTTGGCCTAAATATCCCGCTGAATTCAGGTAATAAATACGAAGCAGCATATTAAGTTTCTTTTACAAGTTTATATAGCATATGCTTTTAGTTACAAAAAAAGCAATACATAACTCTAGCATATACTGTAAAGGAAGAGCAAGGTCTAACACTAGAAGATATGGTAATGCAAGAGAAAAGTACTTCACAAAATGTAAATGGCTACTATGTAAATGGTTTTTCCATGGCATTAGATGTTTTTGCCCTTTCTTTTTGCGAAAATAAGCAGCACAATGAGAACTGGACTATCATTCTTGTTATGTAACCTAAGCAAGCAATAAAGTCTTCAAGTTCATTGTTTGTGAGCTCCCTTGAGGATATGAAATCAAGGGAGATCATTCATTCTTGGCTTAAACGTCCTGCTGAATTCAGGTAATAAATACGGAGCAGCATATTATTGTCATATATATTCTTTACAAAAGTCCAACCTAATTGATTCAATCAGCTCATGAATAAAGAGATGTGCGCATTAATTAGCCCTACGAATAAAGAGACGGAATTGGACTGTCTAAACTGATGTGCCATCCCAGTATCGATATCCTTTGTGTTCTCAGTATCTCTTCTGTCTACTTTCTTTCACCAGTTTGAAATTTCAGTTCATTTTTACATCAAAGTCTAAGCCCGAGATCAAACTACGGAAAAAACCTCTCAAAAATGAGATTTGTGAGACCTAGCCCAGGTGTGACACCGACGACTGAAAAGAAAAACTATTTCTTTATGTTCTGGTTCAGCTTCCTTCTTTTGTAATTAGACTTGCATGTTTTCTTGTCCATTCAGAATGAGAAGTCGACGGGACGGGACCACTGAGACCGTCTTTAATAATGATGTCGTCGGACACAAACACACGAACCAAAGCTAGGTGAACCAAGTCAATATCTAATACGATAGCATTGTTGCCCTTACAAATACCATTTAATAACACATTTAATGCTGAAATATAACTAGTTGACAGAATAAGTGTCGCTAGACAATGAAAGGATGTTGTATAGAACTTACTAGCTTTCCCTTTGCAGACTCTAGGACAGTCCCATCCTTGTGAGTGCGTGAGACTATGTACATCTCCGTTCGGGAACGAATCTTTCCATCTTTCATGTACTACCAAGTAATAAACAATAGCAAGTAAGTATACGTCACTAATCAACAAATACACATGACATACATTTGTCACGTATGAACAAAATGTTTACCAGTTCTTGCTGCTTCCTTGGCATAGACTTTGAGCCTAACCTATGCCCTATCAAGTTTCCTTTTTCGGTTGTTTGAGTTGGCTGTCGACTCTTTCTGGTTTTCATTTTCACATTAGTATAGGAAGCATAAACGTCACTAAGTGTATCATGCAAATGATCATTTACCTTTGCTTCATCAGTTAACCAATAGTTAACTAATACCTCCCACTGGCTTTTGTCCACCCTCGGATCATTCAAATTACGCAGAGATTTTGCTCGATCACCCTCCACAAAGTACTTTTGCTTTAACTCATACCTCCAACATCTCCACATGTTGTCAAGCCTCTCAAATAAATGCTTTTTGGCTAGTGGATGGTCTGCGTGTAACGTTTCTGCAAGCACAATTTAAACCTCAACATGAAATAGACAATTTCCATATCAATTTCAGTAGTTGAAACATTAGCAAGTGCACTGAATTATAAACCAGGAATGGAAAAGTTGATAGGTACTTAACAACAAAATGAAAGGAGTAAATATACAATCTAAAGACAGTTATACCGTAATTTCAGCCCACGCAACATCTAGATCACCTTGTGTGAAATCTCTAAAACTCGCTATATGAATAGGGAAGATATTGGACTTGCGAGCTAAGGTCCCAAGCCACGCATTCATCTCTCTTTCAGCACCAATATACATTTGCCCATAGTTATTGTACACCACAAACTTTTGCGTCTCCTTAGCCCAAACACCTGCGCACATTCTTTGGAGCTGAAAATAGTATTTCACTTAGACATAAACTACAAGTTGTAACACGTGTTATATAATCAATTTTATCGAATTTAGGCCAAGTAAGCTCATAGTAATCCAATTTCATATCTAAAGTATAAAGTAATATCATAACCTGGTATGCTAGAATCATCTGTCTCCTCTTGTGCACCCTCAAATTGTGAACGATCATCCTCTGGAGCCTGTGAAAACTGATCTTCGGATCGTGGTGCGTCTACCTCTTCCTGGAACAGCCGACGTCACCGTCCAGCCATCTGAAAATAGTCTCTACATATTTGGCATCCATTAACACAAGCAATGATTAATACTTTAAGTAAAATTTGGAAACTAGAAATCTTTTAAACTAGTGTAGTAAAATTAAAGTTACCTCTACCACTAATTCATCTACAACTAACACCACAAATTAAGATAGATGACTTCCCGACTACTCCATTAATATGTCATATTTGTACAAAAATCTATGTACAAGTCCATAATTTATGATTGCTATAGTTCATAATTGACATCAGTTTCCTATACCAAAGACTTGCACATACTGATAAGAGAATTCAACTAGATATGGACAAACACCCGGTATTTGAGAAATATGAATCAAATAAGAAATGCCCTTTCAATGTGCCTCGTTCCTTTTAAGAATTCAACAATGAATCTAAGAAAAATGAAAGCTTAAACAAAAAACAATTATTATGAAACATTTATTCGTTGTCCCAATCGTCGTCCTCCTCATATGCAACCTCGTCTTCATCTTCGTCTTCTTCTTCTACTCCCGCTTCTTCTTCCTCTTCCTCTTCAGCAGCTTCCTCCCACTCTCTTTCCTCCTCCCTGTCATTAATGAAACTATCACCTATTCCCTTGCTCATCAAACGACTAGACTGTCCCCTTGGCTGTCTATTTGGCCTTTAAAACTGATTGTAGAAAAACTTTTAGCGACGGAAAATCCGTCGCTAAAAGTAATTTTTTTTGTCGCGTTTTTTTTTAATTAGCGACGTAATAAATTTTCCGTCGCTAAAAGCCAATAATCAATACAGAAAGAAATATATATAATCAATCATAAAAATATTTATTATAAAAAAGACTCATATGTACAAGCCGGGAACCGGATACAGCCGGTTAGGGGAGGGGAGAAGAGTACAATCCGGGCGCGGGGGGCGGGGGAATTTAGGAACGGGCACGGGAAGGGGCTCATCAGGGGTTGCCGAGTCCCGGATCTGGATCCTGCTGATCCGGGGCCGGCTCGGCATGTCCAGCAGTGCCCTGCTCCCTGATCATCCTCACCACCACTGTAGCAATGCGCTGGATCTCCTCGTCGTCCAACTGACGCTGAGGAGCCGGTGTCTGTGGAGGGGCAGCAGGGGGTGAGGACGCTCCTATCACGGCACGAGCAGTCGTGCTAGGCAGGCCGCGTATGCGGCCTTTCGGCCGATTCACGACCTCCGGCGTATCCAGCCATCGCTTCAACCCCCCAGTACTCGCAGCCGTACTAGTGGACGCTGATGGCTGTCCGGACTGCTGCTCGGACCCCCTTAGCTGTTCATACGAGGCCTGCAAAAACAGTGGTTTAACGATATGTTAGGGCATTAATTAACGAAACGGACATTGAGGATAGAAAGACAAAACATTAACAACTTAAATAAATTGACTCACATCGATCCGTCGGGCAATATCTGAAATATAGTCGCACGCCCGGTGTGCCTCGTCCTTGTCCTTCTTCCGCACGTGCGTCTGACTATAGGTCAGAGTTATGACCTCATCCTCCCCTAGATCCGGGTGCTCGACCGCGTTCATGTGTCGGACGATGTCGTGTGGCACCGACCCCCCCGTGTGCGTCGGATCTCTGTTCTGTCTGTTCTCGGCCCCGCTCTTACTCTTGGCGTCCCAGCCTGGATCCGCAGCCCACCGATCTATCATCTCCCCCCATACACGGTGAGATATCCAATGTGGGGGATATCTCGTCATCTCCGTCATTGGGGCACCCTCGGGCAGCAGCTTCTTTGCCTGGTCCCGTGCGTCGTGGAGCCATCGGCGGTAATTCTTGCCGATGTAGGCAAAGAAGGCATGCTGCCCCAGTGCCTGCTGCTGAGGCGTGTCAAACGTAAACCCCTCCTGTAAGGCATTCAATAACACAAATTATGACCAGAAAACAAACTGTAATTAAACATTTACTAACGCTGAAAAAAATACTTCACCGTACCAGCCACTCCTCCCATAGGGCCTCCCTCGCAGCGGCATCCCAGTCCTTCCAGTACAGGCGTGGCTCGAAGAATCGGCCCTTCACAAGAACGCCGATCTTCGTCCTCGCCAGATTCTCCAGGATCCTGCCAAAGAAGTAAATAAATAAATTAATACAGTTCAAATATAAATTAACACCCCAAAATTTTAAATATAAGGCATGAGGTGATATTTTTAGTACTTACAGGCCCTCCTGCGTGAGCGTAACTCTCTGTTTACGCTGGGGGTCGATGCGTACCCCGCGTGTCGGACCACGGCCTCGTCGAGATCCTACAAAACACAGACATTAATACAGTTCAAATATACTTTAAATATAAGGCTAGCGAAAATGTACTAAACACCGTTATCAACTATACCTGAGGTAGAACCCACGGAAGATGGAGAATGCACGCGCGTATGGGATGAATCTGCGTCGGGCTGGGGCTGGAGCTGGGCCTGGGCCTGGGGCCCCATCTGCTGTCCACGATCACTCTGTGCCTCGTTATCAGTAGGCAATGACGAGGTGGGACCCACCGGGGAGGAAGCAGCTCGGCGTCCAGCCCGGCCACGAATAGCCCGTATCCTATCCATATCTGACTTCATATAGATAAATTACAAAGACATTAACACGTTAAAAACAATAATTTGGCAGAAATCATCATCGGCACTATATATATATATATATGAACGGATGTGCAAAAACACATCAATAAACACCAAGTTCTAAAATGTTACTACATTTTTCCCGTGATGTTACAACATTACAAGTCAATCATTTTCAGTTTGCGAATCATCTTCATCACTTTCCTCGTCGCCCTCTTCTTCGTGGGACTCGTCGTCCTCTTCATCTTCTAATTCATCCTCTTCATCAGTAGACTCGGTCACATCATCTCCAACACTTTCCACGTCTTCCGCGTCATCATCTACGACTTCTTCTCCTACAAGAAGTGTTGTTGGAAGAGGAAGATCGTCCTCCTCGTTGTTGACCTCAACAGGGAACAAGACACGTGGTTGGTCGGCTTGAAAGGAGTCTAGCTCACTGTCATATGTCACGGGCAATTTCTTGGACTTGATAGTTGTATACCAATGAGATTTGGGATTGGCGACGTCCTCCGCGTAAAAGACTTGTACAGCTTGACTAGCAAACACAAAGGGCTCGTCTGATGCAAGTCTTGACTTGACATTGACATCTACAATCCCTTGAGAGCTAACACGGATTCCTCTACTGCATGTGACATCGAACCACGTACACTTGAACATTACCAGGCGGTTTTGGGAACCCAGATATGTTAGCTCAACAATCTCATCTAGCTCTCCGTAAAAGCCATGCAATTCTCGGCATAACAGTCGCCGTTGACCAAGACTCCACTGTTTTGGGTTTGTTTTGTTCGGTCATCATCTTTTACGTTAAACCTAAACCCGTTGATGATATAGCCTCCGTAACAGGATGTTTGTTTGTTAGGGCCTTCGGCTAGTAATTTCAAGCAGGAGGCCACTGGTCTATCCATTGACTGAACCTATTGTAGATGACGGTAAAAATTAAGGATAAATCAGTATACTAATTGGCCACAGAACTGTATATAACACATAATATAATTTCGTTAAACAATCTTACACGGATTTTGAACCACTGTACAAATTGTGATTTCCGATGAGATTCAAGTCCAGCGGGATCAGTGATTAAAGATTCCGCATCGAACTCACTGCAAACCAATATAGTTGACTCGCTTAACACACACTTTCAATTATGTACAGCAATGTAAGTGAATTAAGACTTTAACTTACTCAACGAATGCCGAAACTTCATCGCAATTTAGAAGGGCATATATTGTTGCAGCACTGTACTCTTCATCCGTTAGCCATCGAGTATACGTTCGGCCGAACGGACTACCTGACTGCTTGAATATTGACAATTGCCCTTCCAAATTTGTGCTTGCTCCGGGGTCATTTCGGCCTAGTTGATTTAACCTTGTACCAACATCAGGCCCGAAATATTGACTACAAAAGTTTACAAGTTCTTCCATTACGTAAGCCTCCGCAATTGAGCCCTCAACCCGAGCCTTATTACGGACTTTTTTCTTTAAATGGAACATGAACCTAGAAGTTTAGCGAATCGAGTTAGGTGGAATATCAATGATAACAGATGTCGCATTAAGTGTAAACGAACAACTGTAACAATTTAAGGATTACCTCTCGAAGGGATACATCCACCGATATTGCACGGGTCCACCCATCTTAGCTTCATATGCCAAGTGAACAGGCAGATGCTCCATTGAATCAAAGAACGAAGGTGGGAAGATTTTCTCCAGCTTGCAAATCGTCACCACAATGTTCTTCTCAAGCACTTCCATGTTACTCACCCGGATCGTAGAAGAGCATATATCTCGAAAGAAATGAGATAATTCAGTCAAAGTCTCGCAAACAACCCGTGGCAACAGTCCCCGGAAGGCAATAGGAATGAATCTCTCCATGAATACGTGGCAGTCGTGACTCTTCATCCCTTGGAACTTGCATTCCGATACATTGCAACAACGAGATATGTTGGACGCAAACCCATCCGGAAGCTTCAAATTCTTAACCCACTGACAGACCTTCTCCACTTGTTTCTTGTCTAGACAGTAAGGTGCTTTCGGAAGTATGGTCCTCCCACTGACTGTCCGAGGATGCAATTCACGGCGTACACCCAACTGTTGTAGATCCCTTCTCGCTTTAAGGTGATCTTTCGATTTGCCCTTGACATTCATCACTGTGTTGAACACATTATCAAAAACGTTCTTCTCAATATGCATCACATCCATGTTGTTTCGGATAACGAGCGTCCTCCAGTAGGCTAACTCCCAGAAGATACAAAATTTTCTCCAGTTGTGCTCTTTCCCGAACCCTGGAATCTTCTGATCCGGCACACCCTTACCGTGTGGTATGTCAGTATCAAGTGCCTCCAGGTGTGAGAGTACTTCTTCACCAGATGGGTAGTCCAGTGTGACAACCTCACGCTCGATTGTCCCGTCAAATTTATCCTTCTGCCTACGAAACTGATGGCCCGGTGGCAAAAGCTTACGGTGACATCCGAACCACGAGGCCTTTCCGCCGTGCTTTAACGTATGACCGGGGTTCACGCCCATACAAGCAGGGCATGCTAGCTTCCCATGTGTGCTCCAGCCACACGTCATTCCCAATGCGGGGAAATCATGTATAGTCCACATCAAAGCAGCCCTCATCTGAAAATTTTGTTTAAGGGATGCATCATATGTTTCGACTCCATGATTCCATAACTGTTTTAACTCATCAATCAACGGCCTTAAATACACATCTATGTCCTTACCGGGACTCTTCGGCCCCGGAATAAGCAACGACAAGAACATATACGGCTTCTTCATGCACATGCCTGGTGGAAGGTTGTAAGGGACAATAATAACAGGCCAACAGGAGTAAGGCGTGGTAGACTGACCGAAAGGGTTGAACCCATCGGTTGCCAGACCAAGTCTAACATTCCGAACTTCCTGAGCAAAGACTGGATGCCTGCGGTCAAACTCCTTCCACGCCTCTCCATCAGCTGGGTGTGTCAGCACATCGGCATCGTTGCTGCGAGTCTCACGGTGAGCCCTCATATGTTCAGCCGTATTGGAGGAGTAGTACATTCTCTGAAGCCGTGGTGTGACCGGGAAATATCGCAATATCTTCCATGCAATGTTTTTCTTCTTCCCTTTGTCCGGTTTGTACCTCGAATGATCACATACTGGACACCGTGACAAATCCTTATTCTCTTTCCAGAATAATACACAATCGTTATTGCACGCATCTATCCGGTCATAGCTCAACCCAAGTTTCCTCATCATCTTCTTCGCGTCATAGTACGACGGCGGTAGCTTTTCACTTTCGGGCAGTATTTCTTTGATTAAGGTAACAAACTCGTTAAAACCTTTCTCACTCAGCCCGTGGTCTGATTTCAACTGTAATAACCTACTAACCGCAGACAGCCGTGTGTGTTTCGGAGCTCCATCCCACAGCGGCTCTTCCGCAGCTCTCAACAACTCATAAAACTGATGAGCCCCCTCGTTCGGCGGTTGTGGACTGTCGTTACCCCAGTCAACATTAGCATGCCCAGCATCCATAATCATATCTCGGTAATCATATCGTGCCTCCTCCCTAACTTCAGTTTGACTAGCCGGGTTGGACGACAATACTATCGTTTCCCCGTGCTGCGTCCACCTTGTGTATCCACCCATAAAACCGTACCGACGAAGATGCCATTTTACTTCAATTCTTTTTCTCCAGTGCAACAACTCACATCTACCGCACGGACACCTTATCTTATCAAGGTCAACATGTGCAGGATGCGCATAAGCGAAGTCGAGAAATTCGTCAACGCGACACTCAAAATCTTCAGCATTCTTCCTTTTCATCCAACTTCGATCGACTGACATGACGACTGAATTATCGTACTGTATACCACCTTCAATTATGACCAGTGATTAGGCATTGCCGATGTAAATATGAATGCATGAATGTTACAACATGTCTACATATTTCCCCTCCACTCTTGAACAGGTAGTGGTCCTATCCCATTCAGAAAAGCACATGTTTATAAAACAGTGAATAACTCATGCTTAGTCCCATGTCTGTGGAAAATTCGGCAGCACCTCCCCGCATTTCTCCAAGTACACGACATCGATTAGGTGTTCTAACATTCATCTAACCTTGCTCAGGAAGGTTTGACGGATGTTAGAACACCAGATCTGTATGCACCCGGAGAAACACACGAGAACGTGTACCAAATATCCACGACATAGAACACAAAGCATGAGTCAAAACACTGTTTTATAAACAATTAGCTTTTCCAAATTGTCCAAACTGGACATCCAAAGGCTCATTACAAAGCATTACTTTGTAATGAGTACCTTTGAACGGGAACTAAGGGTTTCTATGCATGCATGCGTTCAGAAATTGATAACATATGCAAGAATCTTTCCGAAATATCAAAACTGCAGAAAGATCGTTACATATGTTACCAATTCCACATTAAATAGAATTCGTTGGCAACGAGTTGAACCATCTCGTTGCCAATGGACTTCTCAAAACAACAACTAATATAAAGAAGGCAGGGTTTGTAAACAACGAGTAATTGAACCATCTCTGGGCAACATGGAGTAATTATGGGATGTACAAGGGCTAATTAGGGCTAACTGGGTTATTAGGGTTAATTACGAGTATTAATTATAGCTAATTAGGGTTGATTAGGACTAATTAGGGTTATTTAGTCCTAATTAGGGTTTAATTGTGCCGAGTAGTGCTGATTAGTCCTAATTAGGGCTAATTAGGCTTAATTGGGTTATGTTAGGGCTAATTAATGTTAATGAGGGCTAGTTTCGGATAATTATAGCTAATTAGGGTTGATTAGGACTAATTAGGGTTATTTAGTCCTAATTAGGGTTTAATTGTGCCGAGTAGTGCTGATTAGTCCTAATTAGGGCTAATTAGGCTTAATTGGGTTATGTTAGGGCTAATTAATGTTAATGAGGGCTAGTTTCGGATAATTATAGCTAATTAGGGTTGATTAGGACTAATTAGGGTTATTTAGTCCTAATTAGGGTTTTAATGGTGCCGAGTAGTGTTGATTAGTCCTAACTAGCGCTAATTAGGCTTAATTGGGTTATGTTAGTGCAAATTACGACTAATTAGGCTAACTATAATCAATATGCGCATAATTGGGTTCATTTGGGCTAATTTGGGGTAATTACAGCTAATTTGATTTTCATTAGGTTCTTAGGGTTAATTAAAACTAATTAGGCTCGTTAGAGCTAATTAGGGTTAATTGATTTACTAAAATATTGTTAATCAGGACTAATTAGGGCTAATTATAGCCAGTGCTGGAGCCACGATGAGATTCCAGGGGGTGCATGCTAAAAATGTCGCATTAACCTAACTAACCTAAATTTAATGCACATTCAACAATCTCAATTCCGACACCTCATATAGGGTGTCGATATGGTGTCCGATACGTGTCTGACACCTCCGGACACGTGTCCGACACATACCGACACGTGTCCGACGCCCACCGACACGCACCTCCAGACACATCGGCATACGTTAATTTATTTTTTAAAATATTGGACACTGTCGATCAGACGTGGTGTCCGTGTCTGCGCTAACTAACAGGTATCTCAATCCAATTGGGTCCCATCCTCTGTCAACAACCTCAATTCCGACACCTCATATAGGGTGTCGATATGGTGTCTGATACGTGTCTGACACCTCCGGACACGTGTCCGACACATACCGACACGTGTTCGACGCCTCTGGACACGTGTCCGACGCCTCCGGACACGTGTCCGACGCCCACCGACACGCACCTCCAGACACATTGGCATACGTTAATTTGTTTTTTAAATGTCGGACACCGTCGATCAGACGTGGTGTCCGTGTCTGCGCTAACTAACAGGTATCTCAATCCAATTGGGTCCCATCCTCCATCAACAACCTCAATTCTGACACATCATATAGGGTGTCGTTATGGTGTCCGATACGTGTCTGACACCTCTGGACACGTGTCCGACACCTCCGGACACGTGTCCGACACCTCCGGACACGTGTCCGACACATACCGACACGTGTCCGATGCCTCTGGACACGTGTCCGACGCCCACCGACACGCACCTCCAGACACATCGGCATACGTTAATTTGTTTTTTAAATGTCGGACACCGTCGATCAGACGTGGTGTCCGTGTCTGCGCTAGCTAACAGGTATCTCAATCCAATTGGGTCCCATCCTCCGTCAACAATCTCAATTCCGACACCTCATATAGGGTGTCGATATGGTGTCTGATACGTGTCTGACACCTCCGGACACGTGTCCGACACATACCGACACGTGTCCGACGCCCACCGACACGCACCTCCAGACACATCGGCATACATTAATTTATTTTTTAAATGTCGGACACCGTCGATCAGACGTGGTGTCCGTGTCTGCGCTAGCTAACAGGTATCTCAATCCAATTGGGTCCCATCCTCCGTCAACAACCTCAATTCTGACACCTCTTATAGGGTGTCGATATGGTGTCCGATACGTGTCTGACACCTCCAGACATGTGTCCGACACATACCGACACGTGTCCGACGCCTCTGGACACGTGTCCGACGCCTCCGGACACGTGTCCGACGCCCACCGACACGCACCTCCAGACACATCGGCATACGTTAATTTGTTTTTTAAATGTTGGACACACTTGATCAGACGTGGTGTCCGTGTCTGCGCTAACTAACAGGTATCTCAATCCAATTGGGTCCCATCCTCCGTCAACAACCTCAATTCCGACACCTCATATAGGGTGTCGATATGGTGTCCGATACGTGTCTGACACCTCCGGACACGTGTCAGACACATACCGACACGTGTCAGACACATACCGACACGTGTCCGACGCCTCTGGACACGTGTCCGACGCCTCCGGACACGTGTCCGACGCCTCCGGACACGTGTCCGACGCCCACCGACACGCACCTCCAGACACATCGGCATACGTTAATTTGTTTTTTAAATGTCGGACACCGTCGATCAGACGTGGTGTCCGTGTCTGCGCTAGCTAACAGGTATCTCAATCTAATTGGGTCCCATCCTCCGTCAACAACCTCAATTCTGACACCTCATAAAGGGTGTCGATATGGTGTCCGATACGTGTCTGACACCTCTGGACACGTGTGCGACACATATCGACACGTGTTCGATGCCTCTGGACACGTGTCTGATGCCTCCGGACACCTGTCCGACACGCACCTCCAGACACATCGGCATACGTTAATTTGTTTTTTAAATGTCAGACACTGTCGATCAGACGTGGTGTCCGTGTCTGCGCTAGCTAACAAGTATCTCAATCCAATTGGGTCCCATCCTCCGTCAACAATCTCAATTCTCAATTCTAAAAGGCTCAATGCAATAAAAATTAACAAAAATCACACATTCAATCCAATTGGGTCCCATCCTCCGTCAATAATCTCAATATCTCAAATGCTCAATGCACAATTAACAATCTAAAATCATCAATTAACAACCTAAAATCATCAATTAATAATCGCAATTACTTCAAATGCACAGCTAATAACCTAAAATCATCAATTAACAATCTAAAATCACAGATCAATAATCACAATTCTCAAATGCACAATTAACAACCTAAAATTATCAAACAAATTATCAATGTTCAAATGGGAAAAAATTGTTCAAAATGCACATATCCGATGCGCTTGAATTATTTCAATTTAGGGTTCGATTGTATTAGGCATTCAATTTAGGGTTCAATTAGTTTAATTTAGGGTTCGGTTCGATTCGATTAGGGCATTCAATTTAGGGTTTAATTAGGGTTCAATTACTTCAATTTAGGGTTTAATTAGGGGGTTCTATTGATTCAATTTAGGGTTCGGTTGATTTGGGGCATTCAATTTAGGGTTCAATTAGTTCAATTTAGGGTTCGGTTGGATTAGGGCATTCAATTTAGGGTTTAATTAGGGTTCGGTTGGATAAGGGCAATCAATTTAGGGTTTAATTAGGGGTTTAATTTAGGGTTCGATTCAATTTAGGGTTCAATTACTTCAATTTATGGTTCAATTAGGAGGTTCTATTGATTCAATTTAGGGTTCGGTTGATTTGAGGCATTTAATTTAGGGTTCAATTAGTTCAATTTAGGGTTCGGTTGGATTAGGACATTCAATTAGGGGTTCAATTAGTTTAATTTAGGGTTCGATTCGATTAGGGCATTCAATTTAGGGTTTAATTAGGGTTCAATTACTTCAATTTAGGGTTCAATTATGGTTCAATTACTTCAATTTAGGGGTCGGTTGAATTGGGATATTCAATTAGGGGGTTCAATAAGTTCAATTTAGGGTTTGGTAGGATTAGGGCATTCAATGGTCGGCTTCAATTAGTTTACTTTAGGATTCGGTTGGATTAGGGCATTCAATTAGGGGTTCAATTAGTTTAATTTAGGGTTCTATTCAATTAGGGCATTCAATTATTGATTACTTCACGCAATGTATGAGTGTAGGTATGTGTCAGGACTCAAAATCTAGGGTGGTTGGTGAGCGTGTGTGTGTTTGTATTGTGCACGTGTAGTTTTACATGCTAACAACTTCTATTGCGGCTTTGTTTAGTTGAGTTTAGCTATAATTAGGGCACATGCTAGCTTCTTGTTTATCTCTCTTTTCTTATAGATCCCCTAAGTGATAATTCCAGATTACATGATTGAATGTCATTACGCAGGGGTGATTTTGCCTTACGAAGCTCCTCCGAGAGCAGATTCAATGTGATTTTACTATCCTAGGGAGGGCCTTGCAGCCATCTCCGAAAAGGGGCTGCTTTTCATATGTAGGTAGTGAACTGGCCCTAGAAGATGAGCTCCATGATCTTGAATTGTTTCCCTCACAGCAAAACCCATTGTATGCGAGCAAGAAACTTCATAAACATCAACTAATACTAGCAAACAATAAACTTTTGTCCAAAACCAAACCAAATTGACAGACCAAACAAACCACCTCTAGTCTACAGCTTCAACCAACTCAAATGAGCATCTCTCATCGAATCACCTCTAGGTTGCTTGGTTCACGAGAGAGCACCAAACCCATCCCAACTGCTTTGCCATTAGGAAGAGAGAGCACCAAACCCATCCCAACTGCTTTGCCAATTAACCCACCTCCGTCCAAGGAACACGCCAAGGATGCCAAAACATGCAATCGTGCATACCGAAAATTGAAACTCACACTGTATCGATTGGTGATAAGCTACGGTAGCAAAGTGGAAGGCAGCGAGATTCCTTACGAACATGACACTTGAACTCTATCATGAAACTTCGACAGCAGTTGCACGTCGAACGTTTAATTAAATTCAAGGAGACCTCAAAAGAGGGGACGAAGACATGAAAATAAACAAGAAAAACTAACAATACAAGAGCAAGGTATTTTGCAGTACATACAAGGCAACCGGCATCACCACCTATATTATCATCAAGCCCTTGCTCAATTTTCAACAAAATCGTTAAAAGTGCACTCTCTTAGTTCAAATAAGCCCCGTAAAAAAATTGAAATATGAAAACCGACACATTATCCCGTCTGAGGAATCTGACAATGATGCATGATGCAGCATTGTCAGATCTTGCTCTCATTAATGTATTAAGCTAAAGAAAATCAAAACCTAATTCAAATCTTGCTCTCATTGCAAATGAACCAAGCAACCTCCGGCCTCACGGGATGAAATGTACTAATCTCGTTTTCTTAAAATCGCAAATTACTCATTCTTGAGCATCTCTCATCGAATCACCTCAACCCACAATCGCTCAAATAACCCAATTACTCATTATTAAGATCACTACAATTTTCATGAAGCGAAAAACAACCCACATACCTCTAGGTTTTGAAGATGGGCGGCGCGGCAGTGGCGGCGGCGGTCCTTCTGTTTTGAAGATGGGCGGTAGTGGCGGCGTCGGTGGCGGTGGCAGGCTATACCAACGTCGGGGGCTGGGTTGCCGGGGATGGCGACGGAGGAGATATCGCCAGTGAGCGTTAATAGAGAGAGAGAGAGAGAGAGAGAGAGAGAGAGAGACGGGAGAAAGAAAAGCAGATGGATCCGGTCTTTTTAAGACCTTTACCAACGGAACACACGCGTCGATAAAAGTTTGTCGGCAAAACCCTACTTTCACCGACGGGTATTTTTACCGACGGAATTATATGTTTTTGAAAATCGTTGAAAATTAAAAAAACCTATAAAATATTTAACGCCGGTATATTTCGTCAGTAAAAACACGTCGATGAAAATACGTCGGTATAACTTTTTAACGACGGAGTTTTCCGTCGTTAAATATTTTTACCGACGAATTTTCATCGACGGTTTTTTCCGTCGCAGCTAATTCCCTCTTTTCTTGTAGTGAATGTTGTCTGTATCTATCTCTATAGGTTGTGCAAATGAACTTGAATTCATGAGTGGCAACTCATCCTCGTTGTCAGGCTCTGCTTCGGCATTTTCACACAAATCTCGTGGCTTTGTTCTTATTACAACACGCCAACCATTATCCCTTGGATCATCAACGTAGAATACTTGTTCCACCTGAGAGGGCAATACAAATGGATCCGTTTGAAAAGCAAACCTTCTTTGGTTCACAAGAGTATACCCATAGCGATCGATTTTAATCCCCCTGTCGCGTGATTTCACATCATACCATTTACACTTGAACAACACCACCTTGCCAACTTCGTAATAATCCAGCTCTATTGTGTCTTCTAGAACACCAAAGTATTCCAAAAGCTGATCTGCTGGGTTCGTATCTTTGGCTGAGGAATATCCCCGAGTCATTGCAGTCACAAATACGCCGATGTTTTGCGTCTTACGATTCTTTTCAAGACTCTATGTGTGAAAGCGGTACCCATTTACTATGTAGCCCTTGCATTTCTTACATATATCGTTTGGACCACGTGCAAGCGCTTTTACTTATTTAGAGGCCTCATCTTCCATGGATCTAATCTGCGATTAAGAGGAAGTTTAACTACGGCAGTCCTGAAGCATGTGCATGTAGGCTATACACATATAGTTTGATGTGTGTGTGTATGTGTATCCATAGGGACACACACACCATATGTATGTCTATATATTCGCATTTAGTTATTAATATATATCTAAGCGCCTTACATAATCACGAAACCACGATGAAAATTCTTTCTTTTGTGCTGTATCAAGATCCCATTACAACATCCTTTTACGCTTTCTCATCCTTAATTCGTATGTATCCCTCCAAATCCTGCATTCATGCAAACATAAAAAACCTCGTGCTGATATGAACGCTTGTGAAAAATAGATAAACACATTTATTATTTATTCTTACTTGAGGTACTTCTCAACCTCATCACAATTGGATAACATATAGTGATGAGCCATCTCTTTGTCGTCGGAATCAAGAGGAACGTGAGAAGGATTTCCTAAAAAGCGACCTCTTTGTTCAAATATGGATAAGTTTGACCTCTTTTGAATGTATCCATCCGTATTCTCCTTACTCGATTCCAAGAAGCATCTACATTTCCTACGTACCTTTAGCAGAATGTAAGGCATTATTCTGCAATATAGCCTTCTGCAATCGACCCCTCAGGACGACTTCTACATCTAATGTCCCCTTTAATCTTATACATATACCTATGTACATCGCATAAAAACACATCACCGCATCCGTATTTGCAACATTACTAGTAGAAGTACTTTATAATATGAAAATTCAAACCTTTCAAGAGAAAACATCTGACGATATTTCAGTGGACCAGCAATCCTAGCTTCTTCAGCTAAGTGAATAGGCAAATGCACCATTATATAAGAGAAAGATGGAGCGGAAATAGTGTCAAGGCGCCATATGATTTATGTTATGTTCTTACCGCTCAAAGTCTTCGACTCAATAATTAGTCGAACACAAATCTCTAAAAAAATGACACAGATCAATCATAGCAGAGTAAAACATGGGGAGATAGTGACCCTCTAATCGCTATCGGGAGAAGTTGTTGCATCAATATATGACAGTCATGGCTTTTTAACCCTAAAATCTTACACTCTTTGACATTCACACATCTAGAAATATTTGACGAATATCCATCCGGAACCTTAACATTCTTCAACACTTCAAGAACCTTTGTTTTCTCAACTTTTGACATCGTATAACATGCAGTGGGCAATTCGTACTGCTTGCGAGATGTATCGACAGGCCTTGGATGCAATTCTGGTCTAATATTCTGATCTTGAAGGTCAAGACAAGCTTTTAAATTATCCTTTGTCTTCCCCTTTAGACTCAATAGAGTCCCAATAAGGCTATCACAAATATTTTTCTCGATGTGCATTACGTCCAAATTGGGGCAACGGACAAGTGTCGTCCAATATGACAATTCAAAGACAAAACTTCTTTTCCTCCAATTATGTGTAGCAGCTTTGGGAACAATGTGTTTACTTTTCTTTCCAAAAGTGACATTAATATCACTTACCATTTCAGCTATATCAAACCCAGAAGGCACCACGAGAGCTTCCCTAAACTCACATTCTCCATTGAAACTTTGTTTATCACGCCTAAATTTGTGATCCAACTCCAGAAAACAACGATGTCTCATGTAACATTGCTTACCACGTATCCGTTCTGAGCATGTACTTCCTAGGCAAACTGGACAGGCTAACTTACCTTTGGTGCTCCATCCAAATACCATGCCCAAAGCTGGAAAGTCACTTACGGTCCACAAAACAGTTGCACGCATTGTAAATGTAGTCTTTGTCGTAGGATCATACGTTTCAACCCCGACAAACAAGACCTTGAGCTCTTCAATTAATGGCCTTAGATAAATGTCAATGTCATTACCAGGGGAAGTGGGTCCAGGTATCAACAATGGCATAATGAAATGAGACTGTTTCATACACAATCCCAGGGGTAAGTGTACACAACCACAGTCACCGGCCATATATTGTGACTCGATCCATGGGTGTAAGGATCCATACCATCAGTTGACAAGCCAAGTCTAACATTGCGAGGATCGGAGGCGAATGTTGAATGCATTTCATCAAAGTGTTTCCACGCTAGAGTCAGCCGGATGGCGATAGACGCCATCTTTCCGGCGTTTGGCATCATGCCATGTCATGTCTATTACTGTTTCGGGTGACATATAGAGCCTTTGTAAACTTTGAATTAATGGGAAGTGCCGCAACTGTTTCAGAGCAACTCTTTGAATTTTTGACTTAGAAGGTCCGGCTACATCCTTATCTACCGGCTTACCTTGAACCGTCTTTCACCTTGTTGCCTTACAGACTGAACAAGAGCTTTTCTTGTCCTTCTCCTTCCAATACAACATGCAATCGTTTGGACAATCATCAATCTTTTGATAACTAAATCCTAAGTCACCAATCATCTTCTTTGTTTCGTAGAAGTAATTTGGCAATTTCTCACCGACAGAAAGTATCACTTTCAACTTGGCTATCAACTTGTCAAACGACTTATCACTCCACTTACTAGCACACTTCAAATGAAAAAACCAAACGATGAAAGACAACTTAGTCTCAGACTTGCATCCTAGATATAGTTCCTGGTTTGCTTCATTCATGTACATCTCAAATTTTGTAGCTTTGGTGCAAGGATCATCTTGAAATTGATTTCTGAAGACGTCATTTACTAGTTCGGACATTAAATTTACTTCGGCATCAACTTCGGTCGTGGCACCCTCGTTACCAACATCATCACCAGGTGTCCGATTAGCATCGCCTTCAACCTCACCATGTGCGGTCCATACCCGAGAGTGGCTTGCAAAGCCCCTCCTAACCAAATGTTCTTCCACTGTAACACGATTTTGAAATAAGCAGTTGACACACCTCGTACAAGGACACAAAATCTCTCCTGAAATTGTACCCACATTATCAAATGCAAAATCAAGAAAACTATTAACGCCTTGGTAGTACGCCGAAGACGCCCTTGAGAGGTTTAACCATTCTTTGTCCATGGTATCTTCCTTCATGCAATTTATAACCTAGTTAGAACTAATGTGATATATGCACCTATCAAAGCATGGATAATTAATTTGGATGTTTGTACGAAAATATACAAAGAGCGTGGGTTTGAGCTTGGGATTAGATTTCAAACATAGTTAGAATTAATGTCATACATGCACGTATCAGTATACGCTACGGAAATACCACCGTCGCACTGATGCACCTTTAATCCTTGCTACCCGTACGGACCAACCACCACCCTAACACACAACCCCAAAAAGGCTCCGCCATACTGACGGGGGACCATCTTGCTTCCGAGTGGCAGCTACACAACCCTGAGCCCTTAAAAACCTTCCACTGCAAAGGACATCCCCACCCACCCCCATTAAATCCTTTTCATTCACCTACTATAAAAATGGAGGGAGGGGGATCAACTAAGGGGAGGGGAAGACAGCCCTAGAAGAGATAAATGACCATTTTCTATATATTCACCCACCTTCTCCAACCCATTGGCACCACCGCGCCCGCCAATCCAAACGGAGATCCCACTAAAACTACCTCACACTCTATATGGGGAAAATGGCAAAATGACTGTAAGAAGTGATATCAATACTTTACTTTTTAACGCATGTATTTTATGTTTTATTACAATTTGTTGTATCTAAAGGCTAATATCAGTTATTACGAATAACTTCGACTGAAATTACTTTTATCAAAAAACAAAGCTTAAGTGTGAATGTAGAAGATAAGTATGGATATCACTGCCAAAATGCTTAAGGGGAAAGAACAATAAAATAGTAACGAGTTGAAATCCGAACTCTATATCTCCACACTCTGAAAGTAAATAGAAACTATAATAACGCCCTCAATATTAAATGCACAGTCAAGTACCTAGTTGGAACTTAAAGGCATCATATGAGTATGAAAAAGGTGGAGTGTAAATATTCGAGATCCGTTTTTCTATCTACACCATATGTAACGCCTACTGTCTCCCAATTAGAGCTTTAACATTATTTCTTTCCTTTCACAAGGATATTATATTTTCCTCAAAGGAATCCATTCATATACTTATTAACGCTTATATATGTCAACATTCTCCTGTTTTACTTTTAAAAATTTGAATTTTGTTTTTTAATTCACTCACTTTTTTAATACACTATAAGTTTGTACAGGAGTTAACCCATGCGGGCTGGACTGTTTGCCTGTTACCTTGCCCATTTCCGTTACATCCCACGTTCCCAGGCCCAAGCAAAGCCCAGTTTGTTGGGGCAAATTCGTCAAATCCAAAAATAAGCTGGGGTTTCCGCCTCCCTAATCGCATAAAGATTAAGACTCACCCTAAGTTAATTTTTGATTAAGTTTCACTAAAAAAGTATATATTTGAGTATCATCCTAAAAGGTTAAATTACTAATTATCACAATATGGTCACACTCGTACTTAAATTTTTTTAGTAGGCATGGTCTTAGTCAAACTAAAACAAATTGTTGTTTTAATCAATCTACAAGTGCTACCCAAAAGGAATAAATAACAGGAGTATTTAGTCATGATTATTTTTTTAATTGTGGAATGTGGATCCCATACTCATTAGATCTATCTTTTTTGGTTATAAACTACATCCCAGTATTTGGATCAACGTGAAAGGAAAGGGAAAGGAAAAGACAAAGAAAAATAATAGAGGGATAGACATAAGGTCGACACTAAATGACAAATTGTCTTTACAAGGGACAGAAGATATGCCGGTCGCCGATGGTCTCCATCTCGCAAGAGGGATCTCAATCGGTGCAATCTTGGAAAAATCTCGGCGATGTTATTCTTTTTGTGTGGCATCAACTCGGGATCTCAGATCGGTTTGGTCGCTTATGAAACCGAACTGTGTCACCCATACACGAGTCACCAATTTCACAGTGTACAGGCCAAAATGTTAAACCGTGACATCAATCACCCGAACACCCCACACAGGCCCCTTGGCATAGACATTTTTAAACCAGAATGCACTGAATGACACTTCTGACCTATAGAAGTCAAACAGTCAGAACGAAAGAGAGAGGTACGAAAGCTCTCTCTCTCCCTCCCTCCCTTTCCCTCTATGGCTCTATCACACTCACACACTCGGGCGCGCGCTTCCGCACAGTGAGAACGCTTCCGCACAGTGAGAACGCTTCCGCACAGTGAGAACATCTAGGAGGTTCCCACACACGTAAGCTGCTCTTGGTGGATGGGTTCTGCCAAGGGGCTGGTTTTAGGAATCATGGCACTTCAAACGATAGAATTGGTGTCCCTTGATATCTTCGCTCTTTTATACTATTCTCCTCTTTGCCTCTCTTTCCCCACCCCTCGCTTACTATCCAAACTTTGCCTCTTTTACGAGTACATGCATACTATACAAGGAAGACCCACTCCAAAACCAACATAAAGTCCAATTGACCATTCACGCATTATGGTGTCATCAAACTTGGCATCCTAAGTAACTACGACTAAAGAATTCAACCAAAACCTTCATAACTACACCTGACACAGTCATGACACTTCAAAAACTACAACGCAATACAAATCAGCAAGCCAATATTTACTTGTAAAAAAGAATCAACTAGGACAAATGTGTTTTCCTAATAATTTGTGTGGCGGGATGGATGTGGCGGAGCAAGGATGTGACGGCGACGCTGAGGGGTGCGATAACGTAATTAGATGCATAGGTAAAAAAAATTTGGTCGAATGAATTTGTACCTGTGGCAGCGCCGAAGAGAGGGAGGCGGAAGTGGTAGACTGCAGCGCGGCAGCGGAGGAAGGCAGTAGCAGCCAGCAGAGAAGCGGCAGTGGAGGAGGGCAACCAGAAGAGCAACAGCGTGTGACGGGGCTACGGCGGTAGCGGCAGCGGATGAGGGCAACCAGAAGAGCAGCGACGTGTGACGGGGTTATGGAAGATCGCAACCAGAGGGGCTGCGGCGTTTGACGGGGATGCGGCTTGTTTGTGTGATAGGAGAGAGAGGTAGGGATCTCGTTATTGATCTACGTGCAAGCTAATTTTATGCCCCCTATTTC
>JAVXUO010001657.1:0-155424 GCA_033065855.1 Escallonia rubra | reverse complement strand
TTTTACATGCTAACAACTTCTATTGCGGCTTTGTTTAGTTGAGTTTAGCTATAATTAGGGCACATGCTAGATTCTTGTTTATCTCTCTTTTCTTATAGATCCCCTAAGTGATAATTCCAGATTACATGATTGAATGTCATTACGCAGGGGTGATTTTGCCTTACGAAGCTCCTCCGAGAGCAGATTCAATGTGATTTTAGTATCCTAGGGAGGGCCTTGCAGCCATCTCCGAAAAGGGGCTGCTTTTCATATGTAGGTAGTGAACTGGCCCTAGAAGATGAGCTCCATGATCTTGAATTGTTTCCCTCATAGCAAAACCCATTGTATGCGAGCAAGAAACTTCATAAACATCAACTAATACTAGCAAACAATAAACTTTTGTCCAAAACCAAACCAAATTGACAGACCAAACAAACCACCTCTAGTCTACAGCTTCAACCAACTCAAATGAGCATCTCTCATCGAATCACCTCAACCCACAAATGCTCAAATAACCCACATACCTCTAGGTTGCTTGGTTCAAGAGAGAGCACCAAACCCATCCCAACTGCTTTGCCATTAGGAAGAGAGAGCACCAAACCCATCCCAACTGCTTTGCCAATTAACCCACCTCCGTCCAAGGAACACGCCAAGGATGCCAAAACATGCAATCGTGCATACCGGAAATCAAAACTCACACTGTATCGATTGGTGATAAACTACGGTAGCAAAGTGGAAGGCAGCGAGATTCCTTACGAACGTGACACTTGAACTCTATCATGAAACTCCGACAACAGTTGCACGTCGAACGTTTAATTAAATTCAAGGAGACCTCAAAAGAGGGGACGAAGACATGAAAATAAACAAGAAAAACTAACAATACAAGAGCAAGGTATTTTGCAGTACATACAAGGCAACCGGCATCACCACCTATATTATCATCAAGCCCTTGCTCAATTTTCAAAAAAATCGTTAAAAGTGCACTCTCTTAGTTCAAATAAGCCCCGTAAAAAAACTGAAATATGAAAACCGACACATTATCCCGTCCGAGGAATGTCAGATCTTGCTCTCATTAATGTATTAAGCTAAAGAAAATCAAAACCTAATTCAAATCTTGCTCTCATTGCAAATGAACCAAGCAACCTCCGGCCTCACGGGATGAAATGTACTAATCTCGTTTTCTTAAAATCACAAATTACTCATTCTTGAGCATCTCTCATCGAATCACCTCAACCCACAATCGCTCAAATAACCCACAATCGCTCAAATAACCCAATTACTCATTATTAAGATCACTACAATTTTCATGAAGCGAAAAACAACCCACATACCTCTAGGTTTTGAAGATGGGCGGCGCGGCAGTGGCGGCGGCGGTCCTTCGGTTTTGAAGATGGGCGGCAGTGGCGGTGGCAGGCTATACCAACGTCGGGGGCTAGGTTGCCGGGGATGGCGACGGAGGTGGCGACAGAGGAGATATCACCGGTGAGCGTTAATAGAGAGAGAGAGAGAGAAACGGGAGAAAGAAAAGCAGATGGATCTGGTCTTTTAAGACCTTTACCGACGGAACACACCCGTTTGTAAAAGTCCGTCGGCAAAACCCTACTTTAACCAACGGGTATTTTTACCGACGGAATTATATGTTTTTTAAAATCATTGAAAATTAAAAAAACCTATAAAATATTTAACTGCGGTATATTTTGTCGGTAAAAACCCGTCGATGAAAATGCGTCGGTAAAACTTTTTAACGACGGAGTTTTCCGTCGTTAAATATTTTTACCGACAAAGTTTTATCGACGGTTTTTTCCGTCGCTGAAAGGACTTTTAGCTCGCTAAAAGTCCGTCGCTAATTCCCTCTTTTCTTGTAGTGAATGTTGTCTGTATCTATCTCTATAGGTTGTGCAAATGAACTTGAATTCATGAGTGGCAACTCATCCTCGTTGTCAGGCTCTGCTTCGGCATTTTCAAACAAATCTCGTGGCTTTGTTCTTATTACAACACGCCAACCATTATCCCTTGGATCATCAACGTAGAATACTTGTTCCAGCTGAGAGGGCAATACAAATGGATCCGTTTGAAAAGAAAACCTTCTTTGGTTCACAAGAGTATACCCATAGCGATCGATTTTAATCCCCCTGTCGCGTGATTTCACATCATACCATTTACACTTGAACAACACCACCTTGCCAACTTCGTAATAATCCAGCTCTATTGTGTCTTCTAGAACACCAAAGTATTCCAAAAGCTGATCTGCTGGGTTCGTATCTTTGGCTGAGGAATATCCCCGAGTCATTGCAGTCACAAATACATCGTTGTTTTGCGTCTTACGATTCTTTTCAAGGCTCTCTTTGTGAAAGCGGTACCCATTTACTATGTAGTCCTTGCATTTCTTGCATATATCGTTTGGACCACGTGCAAGCGCTTTTACTTCTTTAGAGGCCTCATCGTCCACGGATCTAATCTGCGATTAAGAGGAAGTTTAACTACGGCAGTCCTAAAGCATGTGCATGTAGGTTATACACATATAGTTTTATGTGTGTGTGTATGTGTATACACAGAGACACACACACCATACGTATGTCTATATATTCGCATTTAGTTATTAATATATATCTAAGCGCCTTACATAATCACGAAACCACGATGAAAATTCTTTCTTTTGTGCTGTATCAAGATCCCATTACAACATCCTTTTACGCTTTCTCATCCTTAATTCGTATGTATCCCTCTAAATCCTGCATTCATGCACACATAAAAAAACCTCGTGCTGATATGAACGCTTGTGAAAAATAGATAAACAAATTTATTATTTATTCTTACTTGAGGCACTTCTCAACCTCATCACAATTGGATAACATATACTGATGAGCCATCTCTTTGTCGTTGGAATCAAGAGGAACGTGAGAAGGATTTCCTAAAAAGCGACCTCTTTGTTCAAATATGGATAAGTTTGACCTCTTTTGAATGTATCCATCAACATTCCTCCCAACTCGATTCCAAGAAGCATCCACATCTCCTAGGTACCTTGAGCAAAATGTAAGGCATTGTTCTGCAATATAGCCTTCTGCAATCGACCCCTCAGGACGACTTCTACATCTAATGTACCCTTTAATCTTATACATATACCTGTGTACATCGCATAAAAACACATCACCGCATCCGTATTTGCAACATTACTAGTAGAAGTACTTTATAATATGAAAATTCAAACCTTTCAAAAGGAAACATCTGACGATATTTCATTGGACCAGCAATCCTAGCTTCTTCAGCTAAGTGAATAGGCAAATGCACCATTATATCAAAGAACGATGGAGCGAATATCGTTTCAAGGCGCCATATGATTTCTGTTATCTTCTTATTTAACCGCTCAAAGTCTTCAACTTGATAATTAGTCGAACACAAATCTCTAAAAAAATGACACAGATCAATCACAGCAGAGCAAACGTGGGGAAATAGTGACCCTCTAATCGCTATCGGGAGAAGTTGTTGCATCAATATGTGACAGTCATGGCTTTTTAACCGTGAAATCTTACGCTCTTTGACATTCACGCATCTAGAGATATTTGACGAATATCCATCCGGAACCTTAACATTCTTCAACACTTCAAGAACCTTTGTTTTCTCATCTTTTGACATCGTATAGCATGCAGTGGGCAATTCGTACTGCTTGCGAGATGTATCGACAGGCCTTGGATGCAATTCTGGTCTAATATTCCGATCTTGAAGGTCAAGACGAGCTTTTAAATTATCCTTTGCCTTCCCCTTTGGACTCAATAGAGTCCCAATAAGGCTATCACAAATATTTTTCTCGATGTGCATTACGTCCAAATTGTGGCGATGGAGAAGGGTCTTCCAATATGACAATTCAAAGAAAAAACTTCTTTTCCTCCAATTATGTGTAGCAGCTTGGGGAATAGTGTGTTTACTTTTCTTTCCAAAAGTGACATTAATATCACTTACCATTTCAGCTATATCAAACCCAGAAGGCACCACGAGAGCTTCCCTAAACTCACATTCTCCATTGAAACTTTGTTTATCACGCCTAAATTTGTGATCCAACTCCAGAAAACAACGATGTCTCATGTAACATTGCTTACCACGTATCCGTTCTGAGCATGTACTTCCTAGGCAAACTGGACAGGCTAACTTACCTTTGGTGCTCCATCCAAATACCATGCCCAAAGCTGGAAAGTCACTTACGGTCCACAAAACAGTTGCACGCATTGTAAATGTAGTCTTTGTCGTAGGATCATACGTTTCAACCCCGACAAACAAGACATTGAGCTCTTCAATTAATGGCCTTAGATAAACGTCAATGTCATTACCAGGGGAAGTGGGTCCAGGTATCAACAATGGCATAATGAAATGAGACTGTTTCATAAACAATCCCGGGGGTAAGTTGTACAAAACCACAGTCACCGGCCATATACTGTGACTCGATCCATGGGTGTAAGGATCCATAACATCAGTTGACAAGCGAAGTCTAACATTGCGAGGATCGGAGGCGAATGTTGGATGCATTTCATCAAAGTATTTCCACGCTAGAGAGTCAGCCGGATGGCGATAGACACCATGTCATGTCTATTGCTGTTGCGGGTGACATATAGAGCCTTTGTAAACTTTGAATTAATGGGAAGTGCCGCAACTGTTTCAGAGCAACTCTTTGGATTTTTGACTTAGAAGGTCCGGCTACATCCTCATCTACCGGCTTACCTTGAACCATCTTCCACGTTGTTGCCTTACAGATTGAACAATAGTTTTTCTTGTCGTCTCCTTCCAATACAACATGCAATCGTTTGGACAAGCATCAATCTTTTGATAACTAAATCCTAAGTCACCAATCATCTTCTTAGTTTCGTAGAAGTTATTTGGCAATTTCTCACCAACAGGAAGTACCACTTTCAACTTGGCTATCAACTTGTCAAACGACTTGTCACTCCACTTACAAGTAAACTTCAAATTAAAAAGCCAAACGATGAAAGACAACTTAGTCTCAGACTTGCATCCTGGATATAGTTCCTGGTTTGCTTCATTCATGTACATCTCAAACTTTGCAGCTTTGGTGCAAGGATCATCTTGAAATTGATTTCTGAAGACGTCATTTACTAGTTCGGGCATTAAATTTACTTCGGCATCAACTTCGGTCGTGGCACCCTCGTTACCAACATCATCGCCAGGTGTCCGATTAGCATCGCCTTCAACCTCACCATGTTCAGTCCATACCCGATAGTGGCTTGCAAAGCCCCTCCTAACCAAATGTTCTTCCACTGTAACACGATTTTGAAATAAGCAGTTGACACATCTCGTACAAGGACACAAAATCTCTCCTGAAATTGTACCCACATTATCAAATGCAAAATCAAGAAAACTATTAACGCCTTGGTAGTATGCCGGAGATGCCCTTGAAAGGTTTAACCATTCTTTGTCCATGGTATCTTCCTTCATGCAAATTATAACCTAGTTAGAACTAATGTAATAGATGCACCTATCAAAGCATGGAGAATTAATTTGGATGTTGTACGAAAATATACAAAGAGCGTGGGTTTGAGCTTGGGATTAGATTTCAAACATAGTTAGAATTAATGTCATACATGCACGTATCAGTATACGCTACGAAAATACCACCGTCGCACTGATGCACCTTTAATCCTTGCTACCCGTACGGACCAACCACCACCCTAACACACAACCCCAAAAAGGCTCCGCCATACTGACGGGGGACCATCTTGCTTCCGAGTGGCAGCTACACAACCTTGAGCCCTTAAAAACCTTCCACTGCAAAGGACAGCACCATCCACCCCCATTAAATCCTTTTCATTCAACTACTATAAAAATGGGGGGAGGGGGATCAATTAAGGGGAGGGGAAAGACAGCCCTAGAAGAGACAAATGACCATTTTCTATATATCCACCCACCTTCTCCAACCCATTGGCACCACCATGCCCACCAATCCAATCGGAGATCCCACTAAAACTACCTCACACTCTATATGGGGAAAATGGCAAAATTAACTCAAGAAGTGATATCAACACTTTACTTTTTAACGCATGTATTTTATGTTTTATTACAATTTGTTGTATCTAAAGGCTAATATCAGTTACTACAAATAACTTTGACTGAAATTACTTTTATAAAAAAACAAAGCTTAAGTGTGAATGTAGAAGATAAGTATGGATATCACTGCCAAAATGCTTAAGGGGAAAGAACAATAAAATAGTAACGAGTTGAAATCCGAACTCTATATCTCCACACTCTGAAAGTAAATAGAAACTATAATAACGCCCTCAATATTAAATGCACAGTCAAGTACCTAGTTGGAACTAAAAGGCATCATATGAGTATGAAAAAGGTGGAGTGTCAATATTCGAGATCCGTTTTTCTATCTACACCATATGTAACGCCTACTGTCTCCCAATTAGAGCTTTAACATTATTTCTTTCCTTTCACAAAGATATTATATTTTCCTCAAAGGAATCCATTCATATACTTATTAACGCTTATATATGTCAACATTCTCCTATTTTACTTTTAAAATTTTGAATTTTGTTTTTTAATTCACTCGCTTTTTTAATACACTATAAGTTTGTACATGAGTTAACCCATGCGGGCTGGACTGTTTGCCTATTACCCTGCCCATTTTCGTTACATCCCACGTTCCCAGGCCCAAGCAAAGCCCAGTTTGCTGGGGCAAATTCGTCAAATCCAAAAATAAGCTAGGGTTTCCGCCTCCCTAATCTCATAAAGATTAAGACTCACCCTAAGTTAATTTTTGATTAAGTTTCACTAAAAAGGTATATATTTGAGTATCATCCTAAAAGGTTAAATTACTAATTATCACAATATGGTCACACTCGTAATTAATTTTTTTTAGTAGGCATGGTCTTAGTCAAACTAAAACAAATTGTTGTTTTAATCAATCTACAAGTGCTACCCAAAAGGAATAAATAACAGGAGTATTTAGTCATGATTATTTTTTTAATTGTGGAATGTGGATCCCATACTCATTAGATCTATCTTTTTTGGTTATAAACTACATCCCAGTATTGGATCAACATGAAAGGAAAGGAAAAGGAAAAGACAAAGAAAAAGAAAAACAAGACAAAGAAAAATAATAAAGGGATAGACATAAGGTCGACACTAAATGACAAATCGTCTTTACAAGGGACAGAAGATCTGTCGGTCGCCGATGGTCTCCATCTCGCAAGAAGGATCTCAATCGGTGCAATCTTGGAAAAATCTCGGCGATGTTATTCTTTTTGTATGGCATCAACTCGGGATCTCAGATCGGTTCGGTCGCTTACGAAACCGAACTGTGTCACCCATACATGAGTCACCAATTTCACAGTGTACAGGCCAAAATGTTAAACCGTGACATCAATCACCCGAACACCCCACACAGGCCCCTTGGCATAGACATTTTTAAACCAGAATGCACTGAATGACACTTCTGACCTATAGAAGTCAAACAGTCAGAACGAAAGAGAGAGGTACGAAAAGCTCTCTCTCTCCCTCCCTCCCTTTCCCTCTATGGCTCTATCACACTCACACACTCGGGCACGCGCTTCCGCACAGTGAGAACATCTAGGAGGTTCCCACACACGTAAGCTGCTCTTGGTGGATGGGTTCTGCCAAGGGGCTGGTTTTAGGAATCATGGCACTTCAAACGATAGAATTGGTGTCCCTTGATATCTTCGCTCTTTTATACTATTCTCCTCTTTGCCTCTCTTTCCCCACCCCTCGCTTACTATCCAAACTTTGCCTCTTTTACGAGTACATGCATACTATACAAGGAAGACCCACTCCAAAACCAACATAAAGTCCAATTGACCATTCACGCATTATGGTGTCATCAAACTTGGCATCCTAAGTAACTACGACTAAAGAATTCAACCAAAACCTTCATAACTACACCTGACACATTCATGACACTTCAAAAACTACAACGCAATACAAACCAGCAAGCCAATAATTACTTGTAAAAAAGAATCAACCAGGACAAATGTGTTTTCCTAATAATTTGTGTGGCGGGATGGATGTGGCGGAGCAAGGATGTGACGGCGGCGCTGAGGGGTGCGATAACGTAATTAGATGCATAGGCAAAAAAAATTTGGTCGAATGAATTTGTACCTGTGGCAGCGCCGAAGAGAGAGGGAGGCGGAAGTGGTGGACTGCAGCGCGGCAGCGGAGGAAGGCAGTAGCAGCCAGCAGAGAAGCGGCAGTGGAGGAGGGCAACCAGAAGAGCAGCAGCGTGTGACGGGGCTACGGCGGTAGCGGCAGCGGAGGAGGGCAACCAGAAGAGCAGCGACGTGTGACGGGGTTATGGAGGATCGCAACCAGAGGGGCTGCGGCGTTTGACGGGGATGCGGCTTGTTTGTGTGATAGGAGAGAGAGGTAGGGAATCTCGTTATTTATCTACGTGCAAGCTAATTTTATGCCCCCTATTTCTTATCTCATAATTCCCTCCTAATTTACCCTCTAATTTTTACCCACAAATTTTTCTATAAGTTTTCATACCCGCCTAATTAATCCGCCAATTTTTACCTGCTAATTTTTTTTTGATATGTTTTCATGCCTGCCTAATTATCCCTCCAATTTTTACCCGCTAAAGTTTTTCTGATAAGTTTTCGTGCCCACTAATTAACACGCCAATTTTACACCAATCTCCACGATTGTGAATCGTGTCTACATGATTAGAAAAAAATTATGTTTTTCATACTAATTCGTGCTTCCTAATTTTATGCCCGCTATTTTTGTTTTCCAAGTTTTCATGCCCACCAAATTAACCTGCTAAACTTTTTTCTAAGTTTGCATGCCCGTCTAATTAACCCGCCAATTTTTATGCCAATCTCCACGATTATGAGTCGCGGGCTTTGACCATCATGAATCATCTGGAATATAAGTCAAGAGTTTGTATAATAACACTTGTATCAACGGTCATTGTGTACCGTTGACTTTTTGTCAGCACCCACCTCCTAGCCCTTCCCCCCACCATCATGTCTGCCCCTCGCTCCCCTTCCTTACCACCTTTCCACCACTGCACAATCCCCTACCCGACTTCAACTACCGATCGATCAACCCCACATCTATACCCCCTACTCATCATCCACGAACACCCCCCCCCCCACCCAAAGAGAAACATAAATACCCCATCTGCCCCTCCCCCAACTACCAGACCACTAATATCAACTTTCATGCACGACCTAATTATTTGAAATTGGAGACTAGCTGGCCAACATCACAGAAGAATTAAGTGCAGTGTGTTACGTGTGAGAAGGAAAGAAAGGAGATTGAGGGATGAGATAACTCTCAGAATTGTAGAGGTGGCTGGATTTCTATTGTTGCAGTTGGATTTACCAGAATAAATTGATATACCTGCCACCATTATAATTACGGTCGTCGAGCCTATCACCACCGTCATTGGTGATTAGTTAATGGAGCTCATGGCTGGGCGATCAGTGGGTAGTGGGCATGTGCCTAGCTAGTGGATGTAGTGAGTATTGATTGTGGTGGTATAGTAGCGATTATTGTCGGTGGCATAACAAACTTGTGCCCACTGATCTTTGTTGTCGTTGGCATAACAAGACTTGTGCCCACGGGCCCTTCTATACCGTTGGCATAATAAGACTTGTGCCCACGGACCTTTCTGTATCGTTGGCATAATAACACTTGTGCCCACGGACCGTTGTTACCGTTGGCATAACAACACTTATGCCCACGGGCCCTTGTGTACCGTTGGCATAACAACACTTGTGCCCACGGGCTGTTATTACCGTTGGCATAATAACACTTCTGCCTACAGGCCCTTGTGTACCGTTGGCTTTTTCGTCACTATAGAGCTCTTTTATTGTAGTGCAGACTCCTTAGCCACAAAATCTCCACGTAGGCAGAGATCACACTGTCGCTCAACCAAGCCCCCGGAGCTAGGGTGGACATTTCGTCCCATGAGCAACTGTAATCCACGCCATTCGGGCAATCCATACTATATGACGCTTTGTCCCGAGTGGCCCCGCTAAAGTAATGCTGATGGATTAGCTCAGACTTTGCCGGCTGTAGAGGCTTCAACGGATGCCTTTTGCGATAAGCGGGGGGGTCAACTGGTGGATTTTATCCTCTGGGGGATATTGCCTGTCGGGGGGGGGGGGGGACCGGCTGATATTTCCCTCCGAGCGGGTCGATAGGGGGATATCTTCGGGGGGGAGGGGGGCGAACATGGTATATTGGCCTCCCGGGGGTTTGGCCGCTTGATATTGCCCTTCGGGGGGGCCGAAATGTCCTGCCCATGGGACGATGGGCATTGACTCGGAGAGATTGATGTTTGCGTATTTCCAGTCTTGTGTGACTTGACTTTGAGAGAGGGGTATTGGTTCCGAGTCTGAAAGTAACGAAAATGAGGGGACACTGTAATCGTCCCATGGCGCTTGAGCTTGTCCCGCTACGGAGGGACCACCAACTCCCTTGCTCACCCCCGATGTCTGCCCCGAGGGATCACCGTATCTCTCGCTCACATGAGGAGGCTGCCACCCCGGATAGTCCATTCCCGGGGGGATGCCCGAAGCGGGTCCCGTATAATGGCGCACAAACTCCCCGCAGCCTTGGGCCAATGCATCAGCCCGTTGGCGAAGTTCCAATCCCATGGCATTCACCAAATCCTTCCGCTCACTCAGCTTCTGAAAGAAGACGAGTGAGGCATTAACCTACATCGAAATACGTAATAAGCATAACCACAAAACAGACGAGATTGAATGTAAAACAAGAATCATTAAATCTAGTTAAAATCATTGGTTGGGCAACTTACGAGATCAAATTCCCTTCGCTCATCGATCTGACCTCTAGGGTGGTACCTATGCCCTCGTTCAAACCTTATCGAGGCTACTCTCTTCTGCGTGATGCGGTAGTACCACTCGTTGTACTGCTTGATGCTGATCATGGGGTCAGGCTCCGACACAATGGCCGCCAGCTTATCCTGCCAAGAATTCCAAAACTCAATTTCTCGTGCGCACAAGTTGTGCGCATTCACCTTACCAAACCGTCCGACACCAATGTAAGCAAAACACCTGAAAGGCTGATTTGAAGCTGATTTGGGGGGTTATTTGGGGGCGTTGGGGTGATAATGAACCCCTAGGGGCATTTCGGTAATTTGCCGCCCATCGGGGGCTATTTTCGTAATTGAACATTGTAACACAACTGGAGGAAATAATTTTTAATACCATGTGTGTTCCAAGGGTGTAACACTATCTGTGTTTAACGTGTGTACGAAACATAATTGTCGCTAAAGGTGAAAACTTAATTTATAAACAATAGCTAAAGCTAGGTTTTGCCAAAGTTCAAAAAAGAGACCCTAGTTATTTTTAAAAGATCTGTATCAAGTAAAAATTTCAGACGTTTCTAAAGACTGGAAAGGGGTTAACTGATACGCGCAACCTTGTAACTTTGTAGTGTAATTTAAAATATCAAGCTAGCGCGATTTCGCGCAAAACTTTTATGAGAACCCTAGGATGTTGGGAAGTTCCATTCCCCAGGAATTCGGGCCATTCCGAATTCGTTAGCTATTTTTTTGGCCGAACGGGCTTTTAAGCGCTTGATCCAGACACCGGTTCAGGATTTTTGGGCGAAAAGTCCGTATAATACTTTTTAGATCAAAAATGAATTCAGGAAGCCTAAAATAGCATTTCAAAGCACTTTTGAGATTTTCTGATGCCAGGGGTCATTTTGGTAATTTGTGACCCCGAGCGGGGTATTTTGGTAATTTTACGGTGTTAAGTTTTTCAAAGGGCTTTTTAGTCTAGAAATGTAAGCAAAACACCTGAAAGGCTGATTTGAAGCTGATTTTGGGCTGATTTGGGGGCGTTAGGGTGATAATGAACCCCCGGGGGCATTTCGGTAATTTGTCGCCCATCGGGGGTATTTTCGTAATTGAACATTGTCAAAATTTTTCAAAACTGGAGGAAATAATTTTTATTTTTGTTTTATTTAATTCTATGACTTGTTGAAAATGATATAATTTTTACTTTTTAGATTTCAGTATAAATATGGATGCAACTGGAGGAAATAATTTTTGTGAAGATTCTGATCCACCTTACCTGGGTCAAGTTTTTCAAACACTGGAGGAAGTTGAAGCATACTATAGAGCATATTCGAAAACGATAGGTTTCGGTATTAGAATTTAGACGACTAGAAAACGGGCGAATACAGATCAAATTTGTGGAAGACTATTTGAGTGTCATAGAGGAGCACCGCATGTACCCCCGGTTTGTTCGGATAAGTGACGAAGGGCCATCAAGACAAAGAAAACGGGACACATTTCCGGGTACCGGCTGCAAGGCCTATGTGTATGCAGTACACCGGAAAAATGAAAACCATTGGGTTGTGACGGGAGTGGAGTTGAGTCGAGTCATAACCATCAGTTGATGACCCTTAGTAAGATTGGTCAAATTCATCAGCACCGAGAAATAAGCGCGGCACACAGACAACTGATATTTACAATGGCCGAGGCTAAAATTCCACCTTCTAGAATGATGGGGGTTTTCTCAAGCCGGGCTGGGGGGTTGACAAGTTGAGCTTCAACGAAGTAGACCTCTGAAATGAACTTCGTGCTCAGAGGAGAGAGTCTTCCTGTAGGAGTGATTCTCAAGCTACACTTGATATCTTCAGGCGCCTTCAAAGTGAGAATTCTGGCTTTTTCTATAGTCTCCAACTGGATGACGAGAACCGTATTACTAATATATTTTGGTCGGATGCCCGTTCTAGAGCTGCTTACCAAAATTTTGGCGATGTTGTGACGTTTGACACCACATACCGCACAAATAAGTACTCTATGCCTTTTGCGCCGTTCACCGGGGTGAACCACCACTATCAGTCAATCTTGTTTGGCTTTGCCCTGCTTAGGGATAAGACGGAGGAGTCATTTACGTGGTTATTTGAAATGTGGCTTGAAGCAATGTATCATATTCCTCCAAGGACCATCATCACCGACCAAGATCTGGCAATGAAAAATGCAATCGCTAAGGTCCTTCCAGATACTCACCATGGCATGTGCACATGGCACATAAGCAATAAATATCTCGAACGGCTTCACAATGTATATGCAAACCATCCGACATTCAAGAGTGACTTTAATACATGTGTGAAGAAATCGTTGACGGTCGACGTGTTCGAGGAGAGGTGGGCCAAGTTAATGGATGACTACTATTTGCACAGTCATGAATGGTTGCAAGCGTTGTGTGAGGTCAGGACACAGTGGATCGGTGCCTACACCAAAAAGTTTTTTGCAGCCGGAATGACTACGACCTCGAGAAGCGAAGGTATGAATGCATTCTTTGATGGGTACGTACGCTCTTCTTCAAGTTTAACAGAGTTCGTACTAGAGATGCAGCAAGCCCTTGACAGGCAATTTTACCTTGGGAAAGAAGCCGACGCGGCTACAGTTTACAGAGAAAGACAAATATTAGTTTTTTCACCTTTGGAGGCTCGTGCGGCTCAAGTTTATACCAAGGAAATGTTTAGACAGTTTCAGGATGAACTACTAAAGTCGAATCAATATAGCATGACAAAGTTGCGCGAGCTATGCAACAGATATCTCAAGGTTTATGCTTTGACAAATGTGACGAATTTTGCCAATCCGTGCTCTTCGTCGGCTCCGAAGAACAGAAGCATTTTACTGTAGCAGTGTGTATGGAGACCGGGGGTGTTAATTGCAACTGTCAACTGTTTGAGCATAAAGGTATACTCTGTCGACACGCGTTGAGGTATTTTAGCGCCAAGAATGCTCGTGAAATCCCTCCAGAGTATATCTTGGATCGGTGGACGAAGGAAGCCAACATAGTCCACGGTCACATTCCTTACGTGCCAAACGTTTCAGTTGATTTATAATCACCTTTGTAACATCATGCACGGTTTATCATTGGATGCAGCGTCAACATTTGATGGGTACAGGTATCAAGTTGAAGCAGCAGCACGGGATAAGGCTAACCTTGCACAGTTTAGGATGGCATTACCAGAAGGACGGGACACTCCGGCAACTCGGCCGACTCCAGCCGGTAGATTCAATCGAGCTTCACAGCCAGTCATTGACAGCATTAACCTTCCAGGTGAGGAGGACAATATTTTTGATCCAATTATTTCTCAAACAAAAGGGCGCAAACGTGCAATACGTATGAAGAATCCGATTGAAGAAGCAACGGGTCAAAAAAAATTGCGAAAGTGTGCGTTGTTTAATAAGATGACTGATCATGACAAGAGAAATCATTATAAAGTGCTAGGTATCGAACCTGGCAGTATGGTCGAGGAGGACGATGATTAGGAAGAGTGTTAGGGTTAATGTTTCAGTTGTATAAATTGAACTTTTATAATGTTTATATTTGTCATTTGGTTTGTCAAATCTTTAATTTGTGATTTGGTTTGTGGATTATTGATATTTTTGGAAGGGCCTATTCGGGCACACTTTAGCGCCCAATGCTTAGCTTGCGAAAAATGTTGTAATTGTTTGTCACTTCTTTTTTGCTCATTGCCCCTTAGGCACGCTAATAGGCCATTTCTATGAATTTCGGCGAAAATCGAGATAAATATTTTTTTTGGTTTTCCTATGAAAGGCCTATTCGCGCACACTTTATTGCCCAATTCACAGCTTCCGAAAAATGTTGTAATTTGTTTTGTCATTTATTTTTTGCTCATTGCCCCTTAGGCACGCTAATAGGCCATTTCTATTAATTTCGGCGAAAATCGAGACAAATAATTTTTTTTGATTTTCCTATGAAAGGCCTATTCGCGCACACTTTATCGCCCAATTCACAGCTTCCGAAAAATGTTGTAATTTTTTTTGTCATTTCTTTTTTTCTCATTGCCCCTTTGGAAAGCTAATTAGCCCATTTCTATGAATTTCGGCAAAAATCAAGACTTAAATTATTTTTTGGGTTTTCCTACGACGCGCCTATTCGCGCGCACTTTATGGCCCAGTTCATAACTTCCAAAAAATGTTGTAATGTTTTTTGTCACTTATTTTTGGCTCATTGCACCTTAGTCATGCTAGTTAGCCCATTTGTATGAATTTTGGCGAAAATCGAGCCACTTAATTTTTTTGGGTTTTCCTATGAAAGGCCTATTCGTGCACACTTTATCGCCAAATTCATAGCTTGCGAAAAATTATGTACATTTTTTTAAGGGGTTCTTTGCTCATTGCACCTTAGCCACGCTAGTTAGGATAATGGTAATGAAGGCATCTAGCTTCATTCTTTTTCAGCTCCTAGGCTATCCTATACCTAAACGTTAAGGCAGCCTTCCTAGTCCACGACGTATATTTGAGCACCTCCGAGCGAGCAATGTAGTCCATGTACTTGAGGACGTAAATCCCACAATTATGACTGTTATATTGCTTTGGTCGGTCCTGTATCATCACGACCGTCCAAGGCTCTACCGTCGAATTCCTGGTGATGGATTCCCCCGAATAATCTCGGCACGCTAGCGAGAGGATAATAGTCTGCATCCAACAATAAAAAAGGTCATCAAGCCTATGTAACAAGAAGAATATACTATGAGCCAAGGTCAACAGATAAAAACTAACCACTGTAGTGATGTACTCGCTGTACATCCGTGCCAGCGACCGCCCAGGTCCGTCCTCCCTTAGGCTATCGTATATGTTGACCGCTCTGTTCGCTGGATGGAGAACTAATAGGAACCAGTAGTTTTCATGATGACAAGGTATCATGATAAGGTTCGCATGAGCAGTGTGACATTGATAGTCTGAGTTCAACATGCCTAACACGTTTCCAGCTGGTTTCCACTTACCCCTGCCTGCCCCTCGCCTCCTCCATTCTATGAACTTCCTCATGCTGGTCACCATTAATGTGACAAAACAAGTGGGATACATGTTAAGCTTCAAATCTTCGCACTGGTTATAACGTTGCTCTCTAATCCGGAGCAGATCTATGTAAGCGTTCATGACAAAATTTGAAATATCTGTCTCCGGTGCCAACATTCTCATATCCGCATGACCTAGGAATGTTTCAAGATGAAAGTTTGAGGTATCGACGGGCTCAGGCCCGAAGTAGTGCCGGTCGATCCGATCCCGCTTGTCCGGCCTCAATGGCTTCGTCGCTTCTCCTTTATCCGACCAGATGCTTGGGTGCGAGGCCTGGATTCCTACTTCGGTCACCTGACTCTGGCGCTGAGGGTCGTACGTGTCAGGAGGCAAGCGACTAGACGGCTCCCAGAATTCCCTCTGGGGCAAAGACGCGTCAGGAGGCAAGCGACTAGACAGCTCCCACACCACACTCTGGGGCACAGAGTCGTACGCGTCAGGAGGCAAGCGACTAGACGGCTCCCACACCTGACTCTGGGGCTGAGAGCCGTACGCGTCAGGAGGCAAGCGACTAGACGGCTCCCCTTGGTAACCCCGGTACGCAACACTAAAGTTGTGAAGATCAGTCTTGTACCTCTCAATGGAGCTCTTGAGACTGTCAGGAGCATGCGCGACATACCAGTCAAACCGCTCCAGCTGCTTGAACACCTCAGTGCCCTGGTCAACCTAAAAAACATGCATAGAAAAATTACCGTCATCATTTCAGGCATGGTCGATAAGGTGCGCAAATAAATATTGAAACAACACTAGGGTGACTTACAATGCTCAATGCCCAGAACTGGTCATAGACCTCACGTGGCGCATACGATGTCTTCCTCACCTGGTAAGGGCGATTCACCCTCGTTCGCGTCACCTTGAGAAACCATTGCAGGTACTCCTCAATACTGGTGCCGTCATCCTTGAGCGATACAAGGCTACCATACGTTTCTAGCCAAGTATTCCACTGTTGCACCTCGTCGCTCAGCAAATTCAAGGCATCAGGCACTTCAAAGTTCGGACCTCGACCGCTCCTGTATGGCCGCATGTCTACAGTGGGTTTTGGTATCCCTTGTAGACAGCTAGCTTGTTTCATAGCTCGATCGGGCATCTGAAACTCACATACTTCGAAGTGAATAAGTGTCACCCGAACCAAACCTGCTAGCACGTACGACACCGGAAGTTGCCAACACCACTCATCCAACCAATGCATCACCTTGCCATATGGCTGCCACGTCACCTGGGATGTATCCATCATATCTAGTTCCCCCCGATAGAACATTAGATGGTGGTGAGGGTCTACCCGTCTCCTCCGTTTGGTCGTAGGCCCCCAGGCCCACACCCTAGGCCACGTCTCATCGGAATCATCTACGGGCTGTGGACGACCCGTGGGTAGCCTCTCGTAAGACCAAACCTGTGAATGCAAACATTATATGGAATTAGTAATTAATCACGAATATATTGACACGCCAACCAAGAATATAAATGCTCAAACCTGTAACAGAGTGATGCAGGCGGCAATGGACTTGGCACCCTTTCTCGTAGCTTTGTGCAGTGCTCGATATAGGTGCGCAAGGACAACTAAACCCCACAAATACGAGTATACATCCTCAAGATCCTCCAAGAACACCATATACTTCGGAAGCACCGTGTCTTTCGAATGCGTCGGAAGTAATATAGCTCCAGTAATATACAAAAGGAATGCCTTCGTATACGTCACCAAATCATGAGGAGTGTATTCATCCGGTAGCTTGCCGTACTGATCTCTCAGCCATTTAAGTTTTATGCCGTTGGTTGTAAGAGCTTCCCTCGGAATTCCCGGAAAATACTGCCTAGCCATCTTCGCTATGGATGCAGACGTTTTGCTCGAAGTAATGGGTTTACCGTGACATGGGATTCCAAGTATAAATCCGACGTCCTCTAATGTAATAGTTATTTCACCAAACCGGAAGTGAAATGAGTTCGTCTCGCCCCTCCAATGTTCAACTAGAGCGGATATAAGGCAATCGTCGTGCCGAGACCAAATCCTGCAATCGGTGAACATGGTCAAATTTTGACGGTGTGATAGTTGTATTTGTTCCTCGTTCAGTACCCACTCGTCGAGGTGACTTGTGCTTTGAATTGTTTCCAAAACACCCCTATCGACACCGTCAAATACGTGCCTTGCGACGTGGTCATCGTCATCGTATAGGATTGATGTATCATGAGGTCCAGGGTTGAAATCCATATCTCTAAGAACAAAATATAATCGTAAACCAACTTAGCGTCCATAATATTTACATTCCAAAACTGTAACTAGATCTTTAACCTAGCTTACCAACGCATTAGCAATAGTCATTAAATCATTATTTCAATGTATTAAAACCATTCCTCACTTCCCACCACTCTGAACGCTTAATAACGCTAGTTCCCTAAAATTTAGCGCCAACGTGGTTATTTAGCAATATACCCCCCTGATGGCCGCTACACCCCCAACACCTCAAAACCGCTTTAAAACCACTTTTTAAATGTATTACATCAATTATATACCAAATATTTTCTCATAATATTTTAAGGGGGAAAGTTACCAAAACACCCCCAACTTATGCAAAATACCCCCTGGCAGTCATCGCCCCAACAAACATATCAGAACAACTTTAAAATAACTTTTCGGGTGGCTCACACCCTTTCCTGAACTAAAAGTCATTCGGAAAATTTGTGTAATGTAAAATTACGAAAATAGCCCCCGATGAGCGGCAAATTACCGAAATGCCCCCGGGGGTTCATTATCACCCCAACGCCCCAAATCAGCTTCAAAACAACCTTTCAGGTGCTTTACTTACATTTCTGGACTAAGAAGTCCTTTGAAAAACTTAACACTGTAAAATTACCAACATACCCCTCTCGGGGCGGCGAATTACCAAAATGCCCCCTAGCATCAAAAAATCTCAAAAGTGCTTTGAAACGGGATTTTAAGCTTCCTGAATTCATTCTTTAAAAAAAAAATTCAGGTGTCTCACACCCTTTCCTGAACTAAAAGTCATTGGTCAAATTTGTGTAATGTTCAATTACGAAAATAGCCCCCGATGGGCGGCAAATTACCGAAATGCCCCCGGCGGTTCATTATCACCCCAACGCCCCCAAATAACCCCCCAAATCAGCTTCAAATCAGCCTTTTAGGTGTTTTGCTTACATTTCTGGACTAAAAAGCCCGTTGAAAAACTTTACCGGGAAAATTACCAAAATACCCCTCTCGGGGCGGCAAATTACCAAAATGCCCCCCGGCTTCAGAAAATCTCAAAAGTGCTTTAAAATGATATTTTAAGCTTCCTGAATTCATTCTTGATCTAAAAAGTATTCTACGGATTTTTTGCCCAAAAATCCCGATTCGGTGTCCGGATCAAGCGCTTAAAAGCCCGTTCAGCCAAAAAAATAGCTAACGGCTTCGGAATGGCCCGAATTCCTGGGAAATGGAACTTCCCAACATCCTAGGGTTCTCATAAAAGTTTCGCGCGAAATCGCGCTAGCTTGATATTTTAAATTACACTGCAAAGTTACAAGGTTGCGCGTATCAGTTCACCCCTTTCCAGTCTTTGGAAAAATCTGACATTTTTCTCTGATACAGAGCTCTTAAAAATAACTAGGGTCTCTTGTTTGCACTTTGGAAAAATCAAGCTCTAGATATTTTTTATAAATTCGTGAAAAACTGTCTAATTAAGTTTTCACATTTAGCGACAATTATTCCCCGCAATCAGCTTCAAAACAACCTTTCAGGTGCTTTGCTTACATTTCTGGACTAAATAGTCCATTAAAAAAATTTACCGGAAAAATTACCAAAATACCCCTCTCGGGGCGGCGAATTACCAAAATGCCCCCTGGCTTCAGAAAATCTCAAAAGTGCTTTAAAATGCTATTTTAAGCTTCCTGAACTCATTCTTGATCTAAAAAGTATTTTACGGATTTTTCGCCCAAAAATCCCGAACCGGTGTCCGGATCGAGCGCTTAAAAGCCCGTTCGGCCAAAAAAATAGCTAACGGCTTCGGAATGTCCCGAATTCCTGGGAAATGGAACTTCCCAACATCCTAGGGTTCTCAAAACAGTTTCGCGCGAAATCGCGCTAGCTTGATATTTTAAATTACACTGCAAAGTTACAAGGTTGCGCGTATTAGTTTACCCCTTTCGAGTCTTTGGAAAAATCTGAAATTTTTACCTGATACAGATCTTTTACAAATAACTAGGGTCTCTCTTTTGTACTTTGGCAAAATCTAGCTCTAGATATTTTTTATAAATTTGTGAAAAATCCTAATTTTGACGCCCTAAAAAATCGTTATTTTGGAATCTTTCGAATGTAATACCCTGATTTGTAAAAATGTAATTTTGACGCCCTAACCAGAATTTTAGACTATGGTAAGAACAATTTAAGCGTAACACAATTTAAACAATCAATTGGTAAGAACAATTTGAAATTAACATTGAATTATAAGAAAATTCAAAATACTTACTTGGTTTAACTTGATATATTTAAACAAAAATTCACCGATCTTCTAGCGTAAATTTTTTTTGTTTGTATTGTTGTGGAGATTATGTAGGTGAGATTTGGAGAATGAGGAGAGTGAAAGAAATGGTTCGGGGAGAAGGGATTTTAAAGAGAGAAAAGTGAGGGAGAAAGAAGAAAGAAGACGTACAAAATCTCAGTCCGTGAGTGGGGGAAATGACACGTGGGGGGGAGGGGGGAAATGACACGTGGGGGTGAGGGGAAAGGACACGTGGGGGGAATGGGGGCATCACGTGGGGTAAATGACAATGGGGTGGGGGCCACGCGGGGGGGGGGGGGGGGGAAGGACGACTCTGCCGTGATTTTTGACCATTCTTGCGCACAATTGCCAACCGCAACAAAGAGTTACGGTGGGCTTTTGTGCTTCATGATGCCAACCGCAATTCTTTGTTGCGGTTGGGCTTTTCTCAGCTATAATTCCAACCGCAACACTTTGTTGCGGTTGGGTTTTAAAAATCTTTTCTGCAACCGCTACTCTTTGCAGCGGTTCGGTGGAGAAATAACGTTTTCTCCACCGGTGGGTGTGGATCAGCCCCCATATATATATAAAAATATATATATACACTTCTAAATATATGCCAACTTACATGCCCAAGTTCCTCTTTCTCTCTTGTGTTTACACTCCCCCTTCATCTCCTCCAAACACGCTGCACTACACAGTCACGCCTTCTTTATAGTCCCGCACCAACACTGCTGTCCACTCTTTCTCCATGTTTCTCTATTACAATTACACTCACAAACCCACCACACTGTAACAAACACCCCTTTTGCACTGCCCCACACACATATCATGTACACACAATATATATACACCTCACACACTAGACACAACCCAAAATTACACATACACATCACAGCAGTACGCACCTTACGCACCACCACCTGCACGCACCCACTTCTTGTTTCTTATACTCTATTCCCATGCACACAAAACCCGTACATCCAAGCACACCACACACCCACGTTCACCCTAATGGTCACATACCAACATACCCACAACTCAATACCCCTTCCCTGTACACGCCCAATCATCCTTACCAAAGCACAGCTACACCATCAACTTATACACCATAAAAATACCCAGTACAAGCACACCCCCGCTACTGCCTTACGGTAGTTCATCTCCTTCCCTAGTTTCGTTTCTCTCTCTCTCTCTTTCTCCGGGTTAATTTTACGCTACACCCCGTACATAGGGGTCAGTTGCACCCAGCACCTTATGGTTCTAATTTTGGCACCCAGCACCATAATTTTAAAAATCTTGGCACCCAGCACCAGATGACGGTCAAGAGGCACTTTGACCACACGTCTGTTAGTTTTTCAGGGGCAAAATAGTTTTATTGCACCTTAAAGCATACATGTCATCCAGTCAGCTACACATGCCCCAATTGGGCTCTTCACGTCACCAGCTCTCTGACAGCTAAAAGAAATGAAGGAGAAGCGAAAAGAAATAGGGCAATAGAGGTTCATATAGCCACCGGCGAGGGGCACCACCAGCCAATCAACCACTAAGGACGGTGTCGTGCTGCCGTGCCACTGTGTTGTTGACGCTGACGCCAGATTTACAACCACCAGATCTGCCACTGTGTCGCCGGAGCAGCCACCAATCCAACCACCTGATCTACCAGAGCCGACGGAGCCTATCACAGTACCGTTACCTGGATTCATCTTTCGTCGAGATCCCCCCGGATGCCATTAGCCGGCCCCGTATTCCACCGTTGACCCGTCACTGTCCTCGCCGGGACCGGTGATGGAGCCGACCTTCTGACCGGAGACCGGGCGCCCCTCTCCGTCATTCTGGGGAGTTCGTCGGAGTACAGTCGTTTTCTCGGGATCTTCGCGGGAGACTTACGGACCCTTTGGGTCACTTTTCCGCCGTCGTCGTCCCTCACCTCGGTCACCGTCGTAGTCGAGAAGCTGTCGCTGAAGCCGCAGATCTCAGAGACCTCAGAGACGATCTCGTCCATCGGATTTGGCGAAGCCAGTGATTCAACCTTGGGTTCTTGGACTCTGGGCCGTTTGGTGCTGTCTGCTACTACAGGTGTTGGTGATTTTGGGATGTGGGTTTCCGAGAGGACTTCTTTCACGGTCTCTTCCTCCATTACTGGCGGTGGAGGTGGTGGTCTCTGCCATCGAAGCCAGAATTAGGCAAATGGTGGTGGTGGTGGGTCGAAGCGATGGAATGTGGGTGGTTTGTTTTGGGGGGCGTGGTGCTAAGACAGCAACCCATTGTTGATGGGAAGATCCTGTGGGTGAGAGTTTAGAGACCAGAAGTCCAGAGCTGGTGACGTGGAGAGCCCAATTGGGCCATGTGTAGCTGACTGGATGACATGTATGCTTTAAGGGGAAATAAGACTATTTTGCCCCTGAAAAACTAACAGACGTGTGGTCAAAGTGCCTCTTGACCGTCATCTGGTGCTGGGTGCCAAGATTTTTAAAATTTTGGTGCTGGGTGCCAAAATTAGAACCATAAGGTGCTGGGTGCAACTCACCCCTAAGTACGGGGTGTAGCGTAAAATTAACCCCTCTTTCTCCATAACCACAGCCCCGTCATGGTTACTGTCTCTATCTCGATCGCAACTACTGGGTTTGCTTCTACCTTCATGTGGTACTTGACGGTGCCGTAAGCCATATCCCTGACAGCCATGGCCGCTCAGGGCTCCATCCCGTACACCCGTGACCACCATGCACTCACCCTACCCGGCACTCTCCCGGCATAATGGTAAACCCATTTAAAACACTCAGCGATTTCCCCCCCCCCCCTCTTCACAGGTTCTCACACCCAACATAGTATAAACCCATGGTCGTATATACAATATAATAATGGAATCTAACTGAATTTTGTAAGCTAAAAGAGAAAAAAAAAAAGAAAAAACCAAGAGAAGGCTTACCGAATTGCTATTGATCGTCGGAAAACTTGCCGGAAGATCCCTTATCGAGCTCTCTCTTCTATCTCCTACTAGGTTGAGTCTGACGACGGCTAAGGGTGGCTGCCCACCACTATATCTTATATATATATATATATATATATATATATATATATATATATATGGGGGGTGAAAACCCTAGTTAGAATTGCGAAGAAAACCTACAGGCCCCCTTTGTCGCTAAAACTCTAACCCAACTTATTTTATCGAAAACAATAGTCCAAAAAATGAAATACTTATGAAGAACCATATGTTAGCAAGTTTATTAAAGGCTGGTATGCTAACCCGCTTCACTATTTGTTGCTTAAAAATGTCATAAGTTATTGTTTCGTTAATTGCCGTTAATACCTCAATCAATGTTATTCATAATTGCTATCGTAAGTTATATCTTATGCTTTCAATTTGTCGCTAAGATCGTAATTATAGGTTCTCCAAATTTTGTCGCTGTAAGCCGCCCAAGACTAATATACGATTGCTAGGTAAGAATTCGTCACTAAAAAAAATTTGGCCCAAAAGAATAATTATAATAAAGAAAATTAAATGTCCCAGGCATTACAGTTGTAATGTCATTCAGGCAAAACACAGTTGTACACATGCATGATGTACGATAATAACTAGCCATTTTAATTGATCAAGGAACTAGCCTGCTTCCGCATAGGAAGCAGTGACAAACCAGCCTTATAATGTCTCCCCACGGAACAGATTCTCAAGTGAGCACAGAACCAACACTCACAAAAACAATAAGAAATTCACTGCTTAACATGCAATAAAATGAGCACCAAGTTGAATACACATAACAAGAACAATTAAGGTTTCAATAATAATTAAGCTTTACTGTTATAATTGATCACTCAGAATTTCAGAATAACTACAGCAAATAACAAGAACGATTGCGAACAGTAATCGTAGTTAGGCATAACAATTTCTGAAAAAGAGCGAAAACAATTATCAAATTTACTCAACATACAATAACAAGCGAGCATCGATAAGATTTCCAATTAACCGGTGCATGCTCAATATTGGGGTTTACTTGGCGATAACATACTAATGTCAATATACAATTCAATGTTCATCAATAGCCATACGTAAATCGAAAGAATACCAACGAGTACGAGTTATCGGAATAAGGGTTCGGATAGAAATTCTTACCAGGAGTTCAGATAGAAACCCGTACCTGGATCCGAAGCTAGATTATCCTAACTGGAAAGTCTTTAGCTTTAACATAAATGAAATAATCAAATGATCAGAACAGAGCCTACAATACGATATTATGACTCAATACAGACACGCGCACACTCCCAAAATGAACCCCCTCACCAGGTACATAAAATTATCAAAATTCCCTTTAGCTGTAAAATTACCAAAAACACCCTTCGTACACTTAAATCACCAAAACAGCCTTCCCATGAGTAAAATCGCTAAAATAACCTTAATGTATGTGATTTTACCCAAAATACCTTTTAGAAGTAAAATTACCAAAATATCCCTTTGGGGTTCCCAGCACCGGAAAAATCTCAAAACATCTTAAAACACTATTTTAAGCATATTGAAGTCATTTTTAAGCTAAAAAGTATTTTAAAAAATATTCGCCTGAAAATTTTGAACCGATGTCCAGACTTAGCGCTCACGATTTGTAACATCCTGGAATTTTCCAGAACGTTAGACAATTGATCGATCATTCACTAAACAATATTATTCTCAAAACATAACCAAATAATACGAAAACTTTCAGAGCGATTAAACATCCATCAAAGTATTTTCTCTCAGTGTACAATCTGATGCCAGGAAAGTGGGTTCCCAATCGACGTGGAGGTGCCACAAGGAATGCAGTCCGAGTCAGATGCCAAGTATACTGATGTGGGACACAACAAGGGTGGAACAAGGGCAGAGACCAAGGGCTTCCCAGACAGAGCCTAAGGGTGGCAGTGTTGCGAGGGCGATGGCGAAGGGTGAATACACAACGACAGTCACAGTCCGATGCTTAGGTCCAGAGTCAGGGTCATATATGTTTCTCTCTCTAGAATTCTAGAGTGAGAAAGTGAAATATGTTATGAGAATGTCCAACCGTCCAAATGAATTCTCAAGACCCCTATTTATAAAGGTTGAGATGATGATGTCATCAGCCGACACCTGGCGCTCCTCGGGAGTGACACGTCACCGAGGGTTCCACAGTTGCCGGTGCTCCACGGACTGTCGAATCGCATATTCACCCGGCATGTCCCACACAGCGTCACTCTGTCTGTCTGGAAAGACTGGCTACCATAGCGTCGGTGTGGCCAGAAAAACCCCTTGATCTAGCCTCTAATCCAAGCCCTTGCAGAGTCCCACAGGCCTGGTAGCGGTGAGGAAGACCCGACGCCCATTTGCCAGGCGAACTAGGTGCGATGCCCTCTGAAGACCTGCTCCCGTCTCGGAGTAACCCGGGGGTCATAGTCCCTAGGGGTGCCGATGCAAGTTCCTAGTGCCAGAGCACGTAGGCCAGTCACGCAGGCACCCTAACGGAGATAGTGTCCCGGAGGAGTCGCCTATTCCGCGGGCCGAGGTAGCATCCTGGAGGAGCCGTCTACCTGGCGGGCAGAGGTAGCATGCCGAAAGAGCCGTCTACCTGGCGAAGTGGAGTCTTCGTGCAGGAGCACTTAGAGCTCCCTGGTGAAGACAGTGTCCCGTAGGAGTCGCCTATCCCCACAGGTGAGTCCTTGTGCCGGAGCACTCGGAGGAGCCGTCTACCTGGCAGAATACGAGTTGAAAAGCTCCCTGGCAGAGATAGTGTCCCGAAGGAGTCGCCTATCCCTGCGGCGCCATACTGGGGGTACAGGGACCACAAGCCCTTACTCGAAACGCGTCATGGTAGCATCCCGGAGGAACCGTTTACGTGGCGGAAGGGGGGAGTCTTCATGCCGGAGCACTTAGAGCTCCCTGGTGGAGATAGTGTCCCGGAGGAGTCGCCTATCCCCGCAGGATGATGCGCACTCCGGAGAGTGGGTCGAAGCATGTTCCACGACCAAGGCAAGGGCGACATTCGACTTGCGACGGTCGCAGCGTGATGAGGCGTCGCGCGAAAATGAGTTTCTTAGTGATGAAGTCACGCAACGAAAGTGAGAAGTGCACGCGACTTGAGCGTTGAATATTGACTGTTGCTTATGCGGACGTGTCATGCAAAATGGGACCCTCAGTTGGCCTTTGGGTGCGACCAGAATAGGTTGGGAACACAATCATATCTGGAAACTAATTTAAACCTGAATAATAAACTATCAAAGTCACCCACACAGGGGTTCTTACAATAATACCAAGATTAGTTCATTTTATTTCGATCGCTCGGCTCTAATCCTTATTCGGGCAACTTAATGCTAGCTATGACCTGCAGAAAGGAAGTCAAATGAGAGTGAGCTTTCGAGAGCTCAGTAAGGTCGATCAAAGACTTAAAATAACAAAACGATTCGGACGAATTTTCATATAGAGTCAAACAAAACTTTTTAAGAGTATTTTCAATAAAAAGACAGCATTTCGACACAGATGAACAATACGAATAATTTTACATTCAAGTCCAATAACATCTTTTTGAGGGATTTTGCTTTTGATGTAATCACTGCAATGCGATATAAACATAGGGACGAGTATTCAACTCAATCCCTTAAATCAATAGTTATTTCAAAACAGGTCAAGTGCAATAAAACATAAAGAGGAAATATTGAACATGAGTAGTACGCTGTAGCAAAGCCACCCCGGCAGTGCTCGATACGCTTTACATATGCATATGTACACTGACTAGTCTATCTAGGTACTAGTTTAACTCATCCAAGAGACCATCCTTATAACTCCAACAATACAGACCATCCTTATAACTCCCAGATTACTAACTCATGTCAACATTGATAAGCAATAAATAGAGTTGAAAATATTTTACGATGATTGAGTCAATGAACATATAAGTAGGAATCATAATTTCAAACGATCGCTAAACAGCTCAAATTAGGGTTACACGGGCAAGTGAAAACATTTTCATGACAAATAAAATATCAGTGTTCATTAAAAATTTGAAAACAACATCAGAAAATTATATTTGATATCAAGGATGAAATGGGGTTCGGATAGAATTCCTTACCTCGGTCCAAGCTAAGCAATGCTACCAAACCTCGATCGAAATTCTCTGAATAAACCTAAATTGGCAATCCATTTGTTAGAATACAATCTATACTAATATACTATAACCTACTATTCACTTCCCAAACTATGCTCACTTTGAACTCCGAAATCGCTCAACTCAAAGCGCGCCTCACACGCGACCAACTTAACCGAGAACCCGATACGCTCTTTAATGCGCAACAATATTCCAAATTCATTTTAAAATACAATAAAATAGCTTTATAGCTTAAAACATTATAAAAAGTCAAAATACGAATTTTCTGAATTTTTGAATATTTTTTAATAAAAATAATTTATTTAAATGCAATAAAAACCCATAAATTCCCAAATTTTCTTCTAGCTGAAAATAAAGTCCAATAATTTTTGAAACAGCTTTAAAATATGTATAAAACTTTTAGAAATTTAAATCAGAAATTAAAAGGCATTAAAACTATTTTTAAATTATTCATTTTGCTAAAACCAATGCGATACGGAAACCATAGAAAATCAACTCCAAAAATCATAAAATTCAAACTGAGTCTTATTTATACCATAAATACAGTACTATAATGTTTTCCAAAACATTTTTAGGGTTTAAAGGCTCCAAAAGAATTTTATAAGTTTGAACTTGCCAAAAATATTAAAAATACATAAGATTTCAGAAAATTATAAACTTTTGCCAGAAGTTCTAATATAGTCTAAGGTATTATTCTGTAAAATTTTACATATTAACGATAATTGTGCGCTAATCTATGCACGTGTCGATGTAACGCTAACCCAAATTTCTCGCTCCGTACTTCTCTTCTTCTTCTTCTCTTTACTTTCTCTCCAAACCAAAACACACTCACCAGCTCATGGTAACTGTTCACGCAGCATCACTTCCCTCCCCATTTCTTGTCTTTTAAACCTACATTACACAAATTATTTATACACCAACACACCTACCAACCATCTTACCCAACAGCTTCTTCCCTCTTCCCTTACTACTACTTCATGCACAATTAACACCTTACACAGGCTTCTCCCCATTCCCCTTTGCACCACTTTCACACACACACACACACACAGCTCCCATAACCTATACATATCCCACCTCTTTCACCAATGCAACAACACCACCACATAACCTATACAAAGAAATACCCAACACAAGTACACATGCGGACACACACACAACTACTCAGCCACAACAGCCCTTACCTTAGCCCCTACACTCACATTCTTACTACACACAAGCACACCCACAGGCTGCCTACGACAGCCTCTCTCTCTCCCCCTTACCCCCACACATCCACATCCTCATGCACACACTAGATACTACACTTTATTCCCAGCAGTTTTCCCACTTCCCCTTTCATATACAACCCACTTTACCAGGGGCGGAGCCAGGAATATTTTTCAGGGGGTGCAAAAATTATATGTCCGTTACCAAATTTTTAATTAAAATAGTATGCTTCATCTTTTGCTACACTATACTCCAACCAACTCGCATGACGGTCAAACCAAGAAGAAACAAATCGACGAGATTGTTTCCCGAATTGTGTAAATGGAAAATTGTGGCTACAAGGTTGGCAAGGACCTTTCGACCAATATGTTCGTCGAATTTTATCTCGAATATTGGGACTATAATCCATAATATTCGGACGCAAGCCAGGATCCGCAATAAGCTCATCGGAGTTGAACTCATCACGAATTCTACTTGAACCCCCGAAATCAACATCTCGATGCACAAAATGAGCCTTGTCCGTTACTGTTAAAGTTGAAGACTGTAGAATACTATCTTGATTAGGCTGCGAGGATTCTGCCAATTTCCCTAGCTTTTTAAAAAACTTATCCATTCTGAAAAAAAAACACACACACGCACATTGGAATAAAATTTCAACATCTCAATATCTCAACACAAATTCACATAATTAAATAATTGTACATATTATTATATTAGCATATTACACTAAATTTAACATATTAAACTAAAATATAAATGTAACATATTAAACTAAAATATAAATGTAACATATTATCATATTAAATACTAGCACTAGCAGACAACAATTCATTTAGCAATCAGCATCTAAGAGCAAGAGGGAAGACTCACCAAGGCCAAGATGAGAATTCAGATCTGGTTCTTCAAGGGCGTCGGCGCCGGCGCGTCGCGGGACTGCGGGACAGCAGAGGTCGACGGTCGTCGTCCGGTCACGGCGTCACTCCGTCGTGATGAGTCGTCGTCGTCGAAGGCTCGAAGCTCCGTCTGAAGGAGCTGTCGCCGGTGGGTGGACCGGTTGCCGGTGAGACCGTGTGAGAGAGAGAGAGAGAGTCGATTGTGCCTCTCGGCCAGTCTCGGGGAACGGGTATCGGGGATTGGGGAACGGGTCTCGGCGTCGGGGAACGGGATCTCAAAAATGGGGTCAACGTGATTCCCAAAAAAAAAATTATTTTTTTCCCCCATAAATCAGGGGGTGCTTCAGCCCCCCCTTGTCCTAACGTGCCTCCGCCCCTGCACTTTACACCCAAGCACACACACAATATCACAACAACAACCCACAAACCCATGCAGTCACCCGTAAAGCACTCACACGCATATTCACTTAAAACACAAACATGCACTCATCTCCCTTCACCACTGCAGTCTCTCTCCCCCCCCCCCCCCCTTTTGTTCCCTTTCTGTTAACCACAGTTCACGCCACCATTTCAGTCCACCATGTATATATATTACACACACACAGTTCACTCACATACCCATATTTGCCCATGCCTTTATGCACATCAAAATACCATCTCCTTTAACCTCCAAAACACATTGTCTTTCACACCCCTTTGCCCATTGCTGTGACCTCTTCCTCTATTCTTTCTACACACACCCATATATATACACAACATAGCACCCACACCCACTATTTTCTTTCATTGCCCTTTACTTTCCCTCTCTCACACAGGTAATGCCCTTCACTTCCACATCACTCAGAATATATACACGCCACTGCCTCTCTCTTCTTTCCCCTACCATCAACACACATAAAAAATTCAGCTACGGCAGCCCATGGCTGCTCACCCTCCTTCCTCTTTCACGGCAGCCACCACACCGTACACTCCACACTCCACGCAATACACAGTCACATATATACACCAAACCCATGCACTGCACTCTCAAACACACGCACCCTTTGACACAGTGTTCCCAACCTATCTTGGCTACACCTATAGGCCCACTGGGGGTCCCAATTTTCATGATATGTCGGCACATTCAACGGTCAACTTTTCAACGCTCACAGGCCGGTCAAAGCGTCACATAATCAAGTCACATGCATTTTCCCTTTGTGAAGCAACCTTGGTGTGCTTTCCCCCTTAAGGGGGTGGACCACCTTGGGGGGTCGGCCACCTACCTTGACGATCAACTATCATCGTTCGTGGTCGCGCGCCGTAGTCGCAATGACCGTCGCTCGTCACCACGCTTCGTCGTCGCGACGACCGTCGCCCGTTGCCAACGCACCATCTCCGCGACCTTCGTCGCCCGCGCGCCAGCTCCGCGACTCTCGTCGCTCGCGCGCCATCTCCGCGACCTTCGTCGCCCGCCTCCGTGTGACAGCTTCGCGACTCCCATCCCCCGCGCTCCATCTCCGCGACCTTCGTTGCCCGCGTCTGCATGACAACTCTGTGACTCCCGTCGCTCGAGCACTGTCTCCGCGACCCCCATCGCCGGTGCCCGCGCACCTCACTCTCTACAGTGCTCACTCACCACCCGTGGTAGCATGACGCTCGTTGTCGCTTGTGCGTCGTCGTCGCAACAACCGTCACTCGCGGCCGTGCATTGTCATCTGGGTACCGTCTCCGCGACAACTATCACATGTACGCTCTTTAACACTCGTCGCCGCGCCACTTTCATGACGTGCCGTCGGCACCTTACTCACTTCAGCACACCATGCGCACCTTGCCTTGGTCGTGGAATATGCTTCGACCCATTCTCGGGAGTGTGCAGCATCATGCGGGGATAGGCGACTCCTCTGGGACACTATCTCTGCTAGCACTACAAGAAAAACAGTTTTTTTCGACAGACTTTTAGCGACGAATTCAAATCCATCGATAAAAGTCACTTTTATCGACGAATTTTCCGTCAGTAAAGGTCCATTGTTAAAAAAACTTTTCCGAGGGATTTTTCGCCGGTAAAGATATTTAGCGACGAATCTTTACCGACAGACTTTTACCGACGGAATATTCCGTCGCTAATTTTGATTTTTGATTTTCTCCCTTTTTTTCTTTTGCCAAAAAAAATTGAAAATGACTTTTACCGACGGACTTTTGCCAACGGCCAAAATCCGTCCGTAAAAGTCCTTAAAATTAAAAAACCCTACCCCTTCGTTCTGTTCTCCCCTTTGTTATGACAGGCACACTCAGCTCACATCTCATCTTCGGGACACCCGATGCGCGCCCTTGCGCCATCGTCATGATACGTGCCCCCGGCACCAACTGTTGCTCCGCGACGTTCGTCATCGCGCCCTTGCGCCATCGTCATGATACGTGCCCACGGCACCAACTGTTGCTCCGCGACGTTCGTCGCCGCGCCCTTGCGCCATCGTCATGATACGTGCCCACGGCACCAAGTATTGCTCCGCGACGTTCGTCGCCGCGCCTGCGTGCATTCTCATGATACGTGCCCTGGCACCAAGTATTGTCTCCGCGACGATCCTCGCCGTGGCTACGTGCATTCTCATGATACATGCCCCGACACAAAGTATTGCTCCGCGACGTTCGTCGCCGCGCCCGTGCGCCAGTCTCATCATACGTGCCCCGGCACCAAATATTGCTCCGCGACGTTCGTCGCCGCACCACTTTCACAACACGTGCCCCAGGCACCAGGTATTGTCTCGTGCTATAGGCACCGCGCTCATGCGCCACAATCATGTTGCATACTACCGGGATGGGCTCACAACCTTATAGCCATCGCCGTCTCAATCAAAAGGGGGGCTTCGGCCTCGTACCGGGATGGGCTCACAACCTTATAGCCATCGCCGTCTCAATCACAAGGGGGCTTCGGCCTCGTACCGGGATGGGCTCACAACCTTATAGCCATCGCCGTCTCAATCACAAGGGGGCTTCGGCCTCGTACCGGGATGGGCTCACAACCTCATAGCCATCGCCGTCACAGTCACAGGGGGCTCCGACACAAGGACCCCTCGCCATAGACTCGGAGCACTGAGCTGCAACCATGTCCGCTCATGTTACTGTCAATCTTCGACACCACCAGGGCAATGACCCCCGGGTCACTCCGGGACGGGAGCAGGTCCTTGGAGGGCATCGCGCCTAGTCCGCCTGGCAGTTGGCTATAGAGGTAACCCTCACCACTATCAGGTTATCTGCGCGTCTCTTGACGCACCTCATGGGATTTAGTAAGGGCTTGGATTGGTGGCTGGGGCAACGGGTTTACTCTGACCATGCCGTCATGGTATGGTCAGTCTTATCAGACAGGCAGAGCGACGCTGTACGAGGCAGGCAACGCGAATTTGGGAACTGGCAGTCCAACGAAGAACTGGTATTTTGGGACCCCTGGTGACGTGTCACTCCCGGGGGACGACATGTGGCACTTTATGACATAAGCACACTGTTTCCTATAAATAGTGAACTTTACAAATCAAACGGGGACTTCTTCTTCATTCTCACAAAAATCACTTTCTCACTCTAGAATTGGAGAGCTCTTGGATTCTAGAGAGAGAAACATAAAATTGGACATAGCTTAAGATCGTAACATTGGACCTCGACTCGGACCCTGACTTGGACTATCGACTGCCGGCCCTGTTCGTCTTAGCCTTGCCTTCGCAGCACTGCCATTCCTCATGGCCTGTCTAGGAAGCCTTGCTCTCAGCCCTTACTCCGTCCTTGCTGTCTCTCACTTTGCATACTTGGAAGCTGACACGGACTGTAGCCTTTGTGGCACCTCCACGTAAGTACGAACCCACTTTCCTTGGCATCAAACAATATAGGATAACTTTCTCAAATTTTACCCTAAAGCTAACTCTTCCTCACACGATCTACTGCTCGTAGCTACCTGCAGAACGGAACAAACAAGGTGAGATTTTGAGAGGTCAGTAACGTCGTTCAAGGGTATTCCCTGAAGGAGTTACAACGATTCAAAGACAATCTGCTACGGGATTACAAAACAATCACAACAATCTTGTAAGAACAGGGAAAATAGTTTCAACTCAATCCCTTTTGATAAGATATCCAAACAGTTGTTCTCAGTCATTCTTAGAACGATCAATTCAGATACAATCCAAATAAATTTCGAGGATACTGACGATGGGAAGATGCAATGCCATACAGACAATGCTCAATATAATGTACACATGCATGATGTATGAATACTAGTCCATTTAGGTACTAGTCTGCGTTCCATGTAGGATTTAGACCAGGCTTATAACGCCCGCCACAGTACAGACACCCATGTCAGTATACATAAGATAGATATCATGGAATTTGTACACATTTCAATGCTCAACATGCAATAAAAACCGAGCACCGATAAGAGTTCAAATAATTGAATCAGGTTCAATATTAGGGTTTACTTGGCAATAACATATCGATATCAATGCATACTTAGAGTTCAACAATAGCCATAAGCAAACGAGAGAATAATTGCGAACGCAAACTGATGGCTTAAGGTTCGGATAGAAACCATTGCCTGCGTCCACAACTAAGATATTCTAACCGAATAATCCTTTGCTTTAACCTAAACGGAACAGTCCAATGATTAGAATACATTTTACATTACCGTATTATAAACTCACTATTGACTCATGAACATTCCTATAACGACCCCCTCATCACATATGTAAAATTATGAAAATGCCCCTTATGTGTGTAAAATTACAAAAAATGCCCCTCTCGGAGTTAAACCACCAAAATAGCCTCCTATAACTAAAACCACTAAAATATCCCTACCATAGATGAATTTATGCAAAAATATAGTATAGGGGTACAATTACCAAAATATCCCCTCTTGTGGCAAATTACCAAAATACCCTCGGGTTCCCGGCTCCGGAAAAATCTTAAAACACACTAAAATACTATTTTAAGTGTCATGAAGTCATTTTTGGACTGAAAAGTATTTTAAAAAAATGTTGCCCGTAAATCATGAACCGGTGTCCAGACCTAGAGCTTAGAAGCCGGTTCGACTAAACATAGCTATCGACCTCGGAATGGCACGAAATTTTAGATAATGATACATCCCAATAACCTAAGGTTCCCATAAAAATTTTCGGGTTAAAATAGCTTGGTTTGCTAAGCTAAATAATTCGATAATTTCTCCTAAACGATACCATGATTTAGCCTCCTTCGCGGACACCGAAAAATTTCACAGCGTACGTCTCGTAAAAATAATGGCGGTTACTGTTTTGGACTTTATCTAAATTTGACCCTAACTATTTACAAAAATTTGGGTAAAACTTTTAACCCTAGCCCCCCTCCCCCCCCCCTCCCTCCTCTTTTAGCGACAAAAATGGTTACTATTCAAAGCAAACACCAACTAACTCACCTTCATTACACACAGTTTATTCCTCACTTCCCCCTCTCTCTGCCGAAGCACTCAAAGACACACACAATTTTCACGAATTGTTATACATAATACACTCAAGCACACTCTCCAACACACCTAAATACACACAATCACGCACCATTACACACACAGTCACATACATGAAGCACACACCCACTGAACACAAACAATACACTCAAACACACACCTAGCCCTCGGTAGTCCACTGAAATCTTTTGCATTCCCTCACATCCACTCCTAAACTAACAATATCACTACATAATCACAAGCAACACTCATTCACATATGAATTTTATACCCGAGTTCCATATATATATGCCATACACACATTGTAACCCATTTTTCCCGACTGCACAGTCACGGTTATCCTCCCTTACCCCCTACCAGCCCACAACTTGATTAAACATTGAGCTAATGATCCAATTACACAAATTCATGGCTATAGTCCCTCACCCGAAGCATTAATTCCCCAGAAAATAAACCCCCCCCCCCCCCCAATATGGCTCCACAGCCATGTTCATGGCTCAAGCTTACGCCCCACAATGACCGAAAACACACACAAATTTCATAAACACACACTAGAACATGCCTACTAGGAGTTTGGTAGTTCACCTCTCAAAGCTAGGCCTGATTTCTCCTTCTTCTTCCCTATTTTTTCCCTTCCCCGAGCTGCCCTATTCTGTCTCTGTTTATGTTCTTGTGCACTGTTCCCTCTCCGTATCTTTCTTTTTCGGAATTCCTTTCTCTTTTTTTTTCTATCTTTAATTCCCTTTAAAGATCTCGTCTAATTCATTAAATTATTATTAACCAAGATGAGTCACAACTTAACTAAGTAGGAGGCGGCCACACTATACTTAATCTCTCCAAAAATTGACACATAACACCCAACTTCCAAAAATTGCAATCTAGCCTCCAAAGTTTGAGTAATTATGTTTAGGCCCCAAATTCATTTTAATCTTCATTAATTTAACTAGATGTCACTAAAATATGTACTAACACTCATTTTATTATTTTTCATCATTAGAAACATTATTTACATTTATGCCCCCAAAGTTTTTCAAAATTACAAAATGACCCCAATAGTTTTTAAAATTACATTTTTGCCCCAAAGTTATATTAATCTTTGGTACTCTACTAATACCCGAGCATTACTCAAAATTATCGCCCGTTTATGTTTTTTTTGGTCACCAATAATTATTTTAAACTGCACCAAAAGTACCGGATATTACAGTGCTGTTCGGCCCCTTGATGGTACACGCAGCGGGTGTCGACATTGTATCCCTTGGGTATGACGGCTGATGTGGGGGTAGGAAGCAACTTGACGATCGTGCCCCTCTATAGCAGGTGTTCGAACACCTTGCCCAATGGGGCATTCAAAGGGTTAAATGTTGGTCGTAGCTCACAGACAGCTTCCAATGTACCTGTTCTGACGCCACGTTGTTAACATTACTTGCACTAGCTGGTTTTGACTGAGCATTTGAACTCTACTGTCACGACCCCGAAATCTGGAGCCTCCTGTTACACGAACTACTGAAGCGTTAACCTACCACATCATATCAAATTACATCAGACCCTACTTACTGACACAAGCTTCAGAGGTTCTAACTAGACATTAACTCAATTTCTCCAAAATATACAATCTAAAAAAAACTTAAACTTAAACTACTAAAACTAAAGCTTAAGTTCATTACAGAATGGCTATATTGCAAACTACTAAAACTTAAGTTCATTACAGAACGGCTACAATGTCGACCTACGCAGGGGTCCTACTATGCAAAATAATGGCAAGTACTCCAATGTTTCACTCAGGCTCTAGCCCATCCCCAAGCAATCTACCGGTACTCATTACCTGCAGAAGGGAACAAACAAAGGATGAGCTTTTGAGAGCTCAGTAAGGTCACTCAAGGAACAAAAAAAAAAAGAAATTATTCAAGATTTGAATAATTTTTCAAAGAGTTTCAAATGATCGCAAATAGTTTGAAAAGAATATGGGAAGAGATTATACTCAATCCCCTACGACCAAACAACAACACAATCATTTTCAAACACAATACAAATAAGTTTAAATAATATTGACCATGAGCACAAGCAAAGCCACACAGGCAATGTGCAATACAGACTACATATGCATACGTACAAATACTAATCCATCAAGGTACTAGCTCGTGTCACATCTAGTAAGCACACCAATACACACCCGCATCCCCCTCCCCCCCACCCCCACCCCCCCCCCCCCCCCGCGGCCCCACAATACACACCAACTCCCTCCCCCTCCATTACACATAAAAAAAATCTCATGTCAATATACAGAAGAACAATGATCATTAAATCAACAGATAGTTCAATGCTCAGCCTGCGGTAAAAGACGAGCATTGATAAGAATCCAAATAACCGACTCAGGCTCAATATTAGGGTTTCACTGGCAATAACATGTTGATATCAATACGTATCCCAGAGTTTGATAATAACCATAAACAAAACCGAAAGAATATTTACGAACACAAGTTGATGAACTTAACGGTCACATAGAAAACCTTACTTGGATATGATGCTAAGTTATTGTAACCGGAAAATCTGGTGTTAACCTAAAAGGAACAATCAAATTCTCATAATATAGTCTATACGACGATACTATAACCCAACATCAACTCACTCCTACACTCAGAACAACCCATCCATCTGGTATGTAAAATTGCCAAAATACCCCTCGCGTGTAAAATTAGCAAAACCACCCCTCTCATATCTAAACCACCCAAATATTGTTCTCGTAAGTAAAGTCACCAAAATATCCCTATCATATGTGAATTTACCAAAATGTACCTCTTGTAGGTAAAATTACCAAGATACCCACTCTCGATACATAATTACCAAAACAACCCTGGTAGCTAATGCACCGTAAAAATCTCAAAAACACTCTTTTAAGTAACCTAAAGTTATTTTTCAGATTAGAAAGTGTTTCGAAAAATTTTCCACGCGAAAACTTGTAACCAGATCGAGTGCTTAGAGGTTGGCTTCACTAAAAATAGTTACCAATCTCGAAATGGCACAAAATTCTTGACACTAACACATACATTAATATAAGGTTATTCTTAAATTTTAAGATTAAAATAACCTGATTTTCTATACCAAATAAATCGAGAACCCCTTTTCACCGATACACTAATTTCACAGCATTCGCTGCCACAAAAAATTTCCAAAAATATTCCACAGCATACGTCTCGTGAAAAAAACAGAGGTCTTTTTCTTGCACTTGGTCAAAATTTCCCTATCCTTAGCGATAATTAGAGCTACTATTCACATTTATCCAAATCAACACACATACTTTCACACCGTATAACACCCAATATTCTTCTTCCTCACTCTGCCTGACCCACACTCTCACAGAACACTACTTCACACATTAACTCACACACACAATTACACATACACACACCTAAAACATACAAACACACCTACACACACACACACACGAACTTACCCCCACCCGAAATACACACAGACACACTACACAGTCACACAAATACGCACTTCACACTCCAAAAACACACACCCCTTTCTGCAACACACTGAAAAACACACACAAACCTCACACATCCTTGAACACACACATAAGTACATACCTCTAACATACACACACAGTGACCAAACACCCATACACCCAATGTCGAGACACACACAGAGCACACCCTAAAAGACACACTAATACACCCACTTAAAACTATACACCAACTCAAATTTCAAGGATAACATTGAAGAAACCCTTTCCAGTTATCTCCTATTTTCCCTCTAGGTCTAACCATTTATATATTAATTGATTAGTCACCAATTAAAAAGGTAGATGGTGGCATCTTTAAGGCAATTTTCTCTAAAATGTTGATAAATATATATATATATATATATATATATATATATATATATATATATATATATATATATATATCGTGCCTAATTTCATACTCGCAAAATAGCCCCCCAAAGTTCCCATATTTATGAAATGACCCTAAAACTTTTCAAAATTACATTTTGACCTCAAAATCATTTTAACATTTCATACTCTATTAATTCCCGAGTGTAGCTCAAATTATAGCCCTTTTATTTTTTGAACAACAAATAATTATTATCGCTCAAAATTATTTCTAACGCCTAAAAAAATACTGGGTGTTACAATCGCCACGCCTTATAAGAATTTCATCATCGGAATTTGATGTTTCTTAGATTATTGCTAACCTCACTTGATACACGATGGTTGCTGAAAATCCATATGACGTATCACAATTGACCATAAGCCCAGTTTGAGATCCAGTTATTAGGTTCTCCCCCCATTAAATAAATTTGATCTCGGATTTCAAATTAATTATAACGTCTAGGCAATATGCTTTCACTTCGTAACGTTGATAACTACCAACATAGTAGCTGAGTCACGGCTAGCCTCCGCACCCAAATTCATGTCCCACGAATACCTCAACATGACAATTTTGGTTCAAATCTTAACGGGAAGCTCAAATCGATCATGCAATCACTTACGCTCTAACCGTTCCAAAAATTCACGAACCGACAGCTTAATTAGTACGAAACTCACTGAACTAAATTTACGCCACTCCAAATTCAATGCATATAAAACAATTAAATCAATCACTAATCCATCATGCTTCCACTACATTAGACTAATAATGTATGAGACTATACTCTTTGCAGAATCTACTAATAATAGCAACCATAAGTTCAAGCCCATGGTGTACTAGGGTACTAAGCGATGGTTACGTATGACTTGCACTCTAAAAAGCCAATAAAGAAATGTCTAGTATGATATTCAAGTCCCAAATAGCTGATGGGATGTGATCCTCAGGAAGATCTCTATCCCCCAATATGAGCAATACAATCACAGATAACAGTAGAAATAGTCAATGACTCCAATGGAGTGACTATTACGAGTTTGGTCTCTAAAGGACGAGATTTCACCCTCAATCGCCATGCAAAGTAAGAGATACAAAGGAATATGACGCTCCAGAATCAAACAATATACGAGAATCTAATGACTTAATCGAAAGCGTACTTGACACCACGTCATTAGATGTTGTAACGTCCTGAGCAGACATAGAATTTTAGATAGGCTGGTGTTGTGGGCCTCGGTCCCTGTTGAAACTGAGACTGTTGAGTCTGATGTTGCTGGTTCTATCCTCCTCCCTGGCGAGGAGCACTACTTGCTACTGAGCTAGCTGTAGGTGCGGGGTGAAAAGTTGATTGAACTTTCTAAGGAACAGACAGTCTCGAACATGATGCTCCACACTACCACACTTAAAACATCCCCCGATAAATAAGTAACACGAGTTACTACTATGAATCTTCCTGCACTGGACACAAGGGATAGCCTAAAAACCCAACATGCCGCTCTAACTAACATTCGCTGTAGGTCGAAACCTAGAGCTCTGAGGTAGTCCAAACCCAGTACTTTTTGCTGGTCCGGCTCCTGCACCCTAAGCTCCTCTGAATCCCATTCTTTGTCATGGTCGACTTCTAGACATCCGCCTAGGTCTAAATCCATGAGCCGAAGCAGACCTAAATCCCTAACTATGCCCTATCGTCAAGCCTTGGGCACCCTACTATGCTGGCGGTAAAAATGTCTTAGGCTTTTCAGCCCCTGTAAACATGTCCTAGGAGAATTCCTGTCTATCTCTCTTCTGTCAACAATGCCTTTGCTCATACCTCCTCCTATTGTCAGACTTGGACTGCTCCAAAGCACGTGGCAAGTCTACACATTCCATATAGCTCATCGATCGAGCAGATATCACCCTATCTCTCAACACAGGCCTAAGCCCCCACTCAAACTTCTGGCATCTATCTAGCTCCATCGGCAACATCCTGATGGCAAACCTAGCGAGATGAGAGAACCTCGTCTCGAACTCATCTACCAACTCCTAGTCTTCCTTTCCCACGTTGGCAAACTCCCTAAGCATCTGCTTCTGATAGCTAGCCAAAAATAACACTTAAAGAACAACTCTCTGTACTGCTCCCAAGTCATCTCAACCAACTCCTAAGGTGGCTTACTCACCTCTACCACTTTCCACCACTGGTCTGCCTCGCCCCTCAACTTATAGATGGCAAACTTCACCTTTTGCCTCTCACCATAACGAATTGCCCGAAATTTTTTCTCCATCTCGTTTATCAAACCCTCTGCTTCCAAAGGGTTCACGGATCCTATAAAACAGACCGTGTTGTGTTTATTAAACTGCAAAACAAACCGTGTTGTGTTCTCGTCCTAAGGTTGTGGTTGTAGCAAAACAGGCTTTTGTACCCCCTATTGCTGGTTAGCCAAATTGTGACTCATAAAGATCAGAATTTGGTTTGTTGTATTCAAAACTGCAGCCTTCAGCTTTGGGTTTTGCTACTATTTCACCCCATGAGATACCTCTCTATCGGGGACCTCCTGGGCCTCTGCACGATCTCCAATGTCAGTGCTATGAGTGCTAACCATACTGGTACATAAAACAATTATCGGAGTTATACAAAGGCATGCTAACCAGCAATACAATTAAAAGTTCAAGGCAGACTCCTTAGCTCTACCATCATCCTACCCAACTCTTATTAATCAACGTACGTGTCTACACAATTGTGTTACCTATGCTCTGTGGTTACGTGTCAACAAAATCATGTACATAGGCTCTGATACCAACTGCAATGACCCAAAAATTCAGAGCCTCCGATGTCCCAAACTCCCAAAGCATTAACGTACCACATCACATCAAATTACATCAGACCCTGCTTACTGACACAAACTTCCGAGGTTCGAAATAGACAATAAATCAATTGCTCCAAAATATACAATCTAAAAAAACCTTTAACTTAAACTACTAAAACTAAAGCTTAAGTTCTTTATAGAACGGCTACAATGCATACTAGTAAAATTTAAGTTCTTTATAGAATGGCTACAGTACCGACCCACACATGGGACTACTACGGGAAATAGTGGCAAGTACTCCAAAGTCTCACTTAGGGTCTAGCCCAAAGACTAGCAATCTACTGGTGCTCATTATATGCAGTTTGGAACAGAAAAATGGGGTGAGCTTCTGAGAGATCAGTAATGTCACTCAAGGAACGAACGAAAGAATTACGAAACAGTTCAAGATTCGAATAATTTTTCAAAGAGTTTCAAATGATCACAAATAGTTTGATAACAATATGGGAAAGAGCTTCAACTCAATTCCATTCGATCATACATCAAAACAATCATTTTCAAACACAATATAAACAAGTTTAGATAATATTGACCATGAGCACAAGCAATGCACAATACAAACTACATATGCAGTAAACACACTAATACACACAAGCGCCCCCCCCCCCCCCAAAAAATAAAAAAAACAATATACACCAACTCCCTCCATGACACACCAAAAAAAAATCTCATGTCAATATACAGAAGAAGAATGCTCATTAAATCAACAGATAATTCAATGCTCAGCATGCGATAAAGGACGAGCATCGATAAGAATTCGAATAACCGACTCAGGCTCAAAATTAGGGTTTCAGTAGCAATAACATGCTGATATCAATATGTATCTCAAAGTTCGATAATAGTCATAAACAAATTGAAAGAATATTTATGAACACAAGTTGATGAACTTAAGATTCGCATAGAAACCCTTACCTGGATCCGAAGCTAAGTTATCCCAACCAGAGAATCTTCTGTTTTCACCTAAATAGAACAATCAAATTATCAGAATACTGTATGTACGACGATATCATAACCCAACATCAACTCACGCATATCTTTGAATAACCCACACACCTGGTATGTAAAATTAAGAAAATACCCCTCGCGTGTAAAATTACCAAAACCACACATCTCATATCTAAACCACCAGAACATCCTTCTCGTAAGTAAAGTCAATAAAATATCCCTATCATATGTGAATTTACCAAAACGTACCTCTTGTAAGTAAAATTACCAAAACATCCCCTCTTGGTGAAAAATTATCAAAACACCCACGGTGGCTAACGCACCGTAAAAATCTCAAAAACACTTTAAATACTATTTTAAGCAACCTTATGTCTTTTTTGGACTACAATGCGTTTCGGAAATTTTTCGCTCGAAACCCTATAACTGATATCCGGATCGAGCGCTCAAAGGCCGGTTCCGTTAAGAATAGTTATCGATCTCAAAATGGCATGAAATTATAGACACCAACAAATATCAGTAATATAAGGTTTTCCTAACATTTTTAGATTAAAATAACCTGATTGGCTATACTAAATAAATCAACAACCCCTTTTCACCGATACACTAATTTAGTGTCTTTCGCGGATACTAAAAATTATCAAAAAATTCCACAGTGTACATCTTGTAAAAATAAAGGGGGTCTTTTTTTTTCTGCAATTGGCCAAAATATGCTCAGAACTATTTTTTAAAAATTAGAATTTGTGACTGCCAAAAAATTCCCTACCTTTAGTGACAATTACAGCTACTATTTACATTTACCCAAATCAAACACACACTTTCACACCTTATAACACCCAGTTTTCTTCTTCCTCAGTTTGCCGAACCCACACTCTCACAAAACACTACTTCACATGTTAACACACACACAACTACACATACACACACATTAACACACCAAAAGCACACTAATATTCCTAAACACACACAATAACACACTTATACACATACCTACCCCACCCGAAACACACACACTACACAATCACACAAACACACACTTCACACATAAAAAACACACATACCCCCTCGACAACACACCGAAAAACACACGCAAACCTCACATACCCTAGAACACACTGGTATATATACCTCTAACACACACACAATGAACAAAAATCCACATTCCCACTGTCGAGACACACACAAAGCACACCCTAAAACATACACTAAAAACAGAGATGACACACACTAACACACCCACTTAAAATTATACACCAAGTCTAATTACAAGGATTACCTTGAAGAAACCCCTTCCAACTCTCTCCTTTTTTCCCTCTGACTCTCTGTTTTTCCTTTTTTTTTGCTCTGCCAAACTCCTGTTCTTCCTCTCTCCATTTTATATTTCTCTGTTTTTTCCTTTTGTTTCTCTATTTTTTCTTTTTATTTATTTTCTTTCTTCTAATTTTTATTCGTAAAATCCTAACCATTAATCTAGTAATATTAGGTCATTAGTCACCAATTAAAGAAGTAGGTGGTGGCATCTTTAAGGCAATTTTCTCTAAAGTTTGACACATATCATGCATTCATGCCTAATTTCATAAATTGCAGAGTAGCTCCCTAAAGTTTCCAATTTACAAAATGACCCCAAAACTTGCCAAAATTATATTTTGACCCCCAAAATAATATTAACCTTTCATTCTCTATTAATTCCCGAGTGTCGCTGAAGTTATCGCCCTTTTATTTTTTGGACAACATATGATTATTATCGCTCAAAATTAATTCTAACGCCTCAAAAATATGGGGTGTTACATCTTCACACTGGCTTGTACCCTCATTGCTTAGTCTCCCTAAATATGGTCCCTTCTTGATGGCGTATTCTATATGTGTAAAGGATCCCATCAATGCCTTAAATGAGGTATGGTAGTGGCTGATAATATACTTATGGTAAACTAGTAAGAGGTTGGTTCTTACTATGTTAAATTGCTATTCTTCCAAGCGGTGGTTAACCATCTGGGTGACTTCGATTCTCCTACAAATTATAAAATTTCAGACTAATTCCTTGGGCTCCCGACATTTGGTCTTTGAATCACTTTCGGTGATGTCCAAATCAGCATTATACTGATACTAATTGTTGAATTCCCACTCCACATCTTCCCATGTCTATACTCTAGAGCCATCGAGGGTAAGAAATCATCGAGCAGCGGCCTCGTCAATGTCCCGTGAAAGAGCTGGACTAGCTAGTTTTGGCTAACACCGTGATAAACTAATCAATGCATGTATATCTTTGCGTCAATCCTTGGATCTGGCATCCCATTAGACTTGTTCTTATTATGGAAAGCCTGTCCTTTGGGCCCAAGTTAAGGGCATTGAGATCCATTAGATGGTCCTTTCTTCTCACCTGAGCAATCTATGATATTAACGCGGCCAAAATTTCCTTCCATTCTAGGATTCATGTCTTCCCCTTGTCGTCGAACTCATATTGCCAATCAACTTTATTTTTGAGATCCCCATTTTCTCTCTTCCTTTCTTTTAGTTTTATACTCCTCCTTAGGTTCATTCCTAGGCTCATTTTTTTGTAAGTTTATGCTCTCCTTGATTAATTCCAAGTCCACTGCTCTCTTGACGTGTTGAAAAACTAGTGCATGAAAGTCCTTCTGCAAATCCCTAAGGATTCAAACAAGGTCGCTAACTTGAGTGACTCTTCGAGCATTGACTTTCGCTCGAGTTTTTCGGATTGGTCCTAATACCAGAGTTTGCCCTTTGACTATGCTAAAAATAAATTACGAAATTAGAGAAAACACCTTAACACGTTAGACCACCAGGTTTGGGCATTGTCAAAACATGGTCGCGGACAACTGGTCCAGAAAACCTTTAAAGTTTGCCAACTGGTTGATCAGTGGCCTATTTTAGCCATCGAGAAAGATCTTAATGACCAGTTTGATGGCCTAAAACTTGTGGTTGTGGAACAATCGTCCAGTGAATTTCGTTCGGGTTTACCTTCCAGTTGATCCGCAACCCGTAATTTGGTCATTTTAGGAGGACTAAACCGGCCTATTTGATCATCACATAAAAGGGTCACCAATAAACCATCCAATAAAGTTGGTAAGCTTACCGACCAGTTGACTAGGGACATATTTGGAGGATCTCTCCTTTATTAGGGATGCCGGTAGGTTCTATGGTATACCGGCCGGTTTTCCATCTGATATACCACACTACAGGTAAGTACCCCCATTAGAGGGTAAACGTCCAAAGTGGTCTGGGTGTATGGTTCCTTTCACTTCTGGGTTTTAGGTTACTCCCTCGGGTCAACTTGTATTATGTAACTCAGACAGCAAATAATGGATTGTCATTAGTACGTGTACGAGTTATTTAATATATCTACATACCTCGGTACTAGGCCTTGGAGGTAATAGTACAGTAAAAATTGCAATGCAACTAGGAAGTTTGAGGGTTTCAATCATTGCCCTCGATTGGGTCAGCTGGGACAATCATGCCCATATGTGAGTTATAAACAAAAAATATAGCTCAAGAAAATATACACATTGTACAACAACACAAAACTGAAGATATAAAAGCCAAAAATTGAAAAATGATTCCAGTCTAGTCCTCCTAATGAGTCCCCAGCATAGTCGTCACTGTGGCAAACCGCCTTCGAGAAAATCCTAGGCCCGAGAAGGCCTATAAAATTGAGTTACTATCTTATTTTATCATTAATAAAAGGAATGCAAGGAAAGAACCCTGAATGGCTATAAATTGCCAACATAGGCATTAACCGATTGCGAACCAAAAATGATGGGTTCAGTGTTTAAATTATACAACAAGAAGGTGTTAGGCACCCCGTTGTATCCTACTGGTCTCTACCATATTTTTGTTGATTTTTGGTTTTTATACCCCAAAGATGACAAATGAGGAAATGTGTAAAGAACAAAACCTAAACTAATCTAGAGTTATGGTATTTGATGGTGATTCGTGATGATTGCCCAGGTTTGAACCCAACATTGGGGCTCGAGTGGCCTACTTACCAGGTAGGACAAGCTAGGATCAAAACCACGTACTTCTGGCCAACCCTATGATAGATTACTTAGATCTCATTCTTTATTTCCTAGAGACCTAAATGACCTCAACTAGAAGAATTTAGGAATTCCAAGAGTGCTATACTTCAAACCTATTAGGTTTCTAATTATGATCCTTATCTTTCTTCTTTTTCTAGACTATCTGGTCGCGCAAAATGGAAAACGAGTCAAAGACTCATAGCTTAGATTACACTACTAGGAATGGAAAATGCAAACTATGTTCTAAATGCACCTCAAGACTTAGCTCGCTTAGTCTGCTCAATTGGATTTTGGGATGAATCCACGATACGACTAGGTCGGCTATGAGATTCTAAACTGAAACTGGACGGGAAATGGGGTGGAAATGGAGTTTACTCTCTTCTCACAATTTTGCAGGATTTTCTTTCTCATAGAAAAGTCCTTTTTCTGTTGCCTAAGTGGTCTATTTATTGAATTTTGGCCTTTGGAAATGATAAAATAGACTTGAGGATTATAGCAAAGAGTTTGACAAAGTTTTAAAAATTAAATTGGCAAACATACAAAACTGGGTGATAAACGTACAGAGGCCCGGTAACCCTTATTGGGTGAACCAGCTGGTTGGCCATAAAAAGATTTTGGAGTAAAAATCTAATAAACTAGTAAGTATACCAATGAACCGCCGGTATATATGTTTGTGGGTTCATTTTCTACCAAACTAGTATATTTTTGGGGATTTTTTAAAATTTTGGGAAAGGTTACCGGCAAGTTTTCATTATCCTAAAACGAATTCCCTGCTGAGTTGATCGATACACTCAATAATTTGTAGCGGTTGGATCACAAGGGACCCGTAAGGACATGTGCTGGTTTTATGGTGTGCCAACCAGTTTTCCACCCAATGCATCATAACAATGATAGGTGTTAAAGGGGAAATCCCAGAAAGTTGGTCCATATGTGTGGTCTTTTTTATATTTGATTGAGGTTTTTCCCTTGGCTCAATTTGCATGATATACCTTTCACTCATAACTCTGGCAGTTAATAATAGGCGATTATCTGTATGCGTACAAAATATTTGATATACGGTCTTTCGGTACTATGGCCTTGGAGGTGAGGGCACAATCGAAGATTGCCTCGCAACTAAGAAGCGCAAGAGTTTCAATAGTGCTTGGTCAATGTGCATGTGTATGGTCTCTAAGAAAAAAGAAAGAAAGAAGTTAAAATGCATGTGCAGATAGTAACATATAAAAATTATAACCCCATTAATTAATCAAACTCGCGGTTAGATTAATTTCTGATATTTCCGGGGTATCACACCTTCCCCCCTTTAAATAAATTTTGTCCTCGAAATAAGGACAAACCTCATTCGGCAAAGAGATGCGGATAACTCTGCCGCATCAGCGCTTTGGGTTCCCAGGTGGCCTCCTCTAACGTGTGATTTCTCCAGATGACTTTAACCACCGGTATTACTTTAGAACGTAATACCTGCTCTTTTCTATCGACCACTTCCCACTGGTACCTCTTGATATGATAGATTGTCCCGAATCTCTACTGGTTCCAGCTGGATCACATGTGTTGGATCAGGAACTACTTCCTGAGCATTGAAACATGGAACACATTGTGTAGCTGGTTCAACTCTGGTGGTAGCTCAAGCCTGTACGCCACCGTCTCAATTCTTGCCAAAATTTAAAATGGTCTGATGTATCTCGGACTCAACCTCCCCTGCGTAGCTTTTCTACAGATCATGTGCAGTACGAATCCTTACTCGGATCACCTTTACCTGATCTTCCATTTTCCTTGCACAATTCTGTGCGGAACAATCTTCTTTCTCCCATAACATCCCAAAAAATAGGTGTGCGGCATCTTCGGCCATATAGCGCTTCATAGGGAGCCATTCCAATACTCACCTGATAGCTATTGTTATACAAGTATTCAATCAGAGACAATTGTTCATCACAGGCTCCACCAAAGTCAATAATGCACGCCATCAATGTATCCTCCAGTACATGTATGGTGCGTTCGAATTGGCCATCTGGCTGATGATGAAAGGCAGTACTCATGGTCAACTTTATTCCCCATCTCTTCTTGGAAGATCTTCCAAAATCTTGAGGTGAACCTCGCGTCCCTGTCGGACACAATAGTTACCGGCACCCTGTAACGGCTAAGCACCTCCTTGATATACATTCGAGCCAGTCTTTCCGTAGAATACCCTTATTGGATAGGAATAAATCGAGCTGTCTTAGTCAACCTATCCACTACAACCTAGATAGATGTATTTTTACCGGTTATTCGTGCTAACCCTGCCACAAAATCCATCGTAATGTGTTCCCACTTCCACTCAGGTGTAGGGAGTGGTTGCAATGGCCCGGAAATCTTTTTATGATCTAGTTTCACCTGTTGACCGGTCAAACACCGGGATACAAACCCTGATATATCTCTTTTCATCCCAGGCCACCAAAACTTCTGGCGTAGATCCTGGTACATCTTTGTTTCTCTCGGATGGATCGAATACTTAGAGTTATGTATGTCTGTCATAATCTCTGTTCTTAACTTGCCGACAAGCGGCACATTTATTTGACCCTCATACTTGTACACACCCTCCTTATCATAATAAAATTTCTCTTTCTTGTTTCTTCGAAACCTTGCCGGATTTCTGGCAGTTTTTTATCTTGACCTTGAGCTTCCTTAATCCGATCATAAAGTGTCGGTCTGACCTTTATCTGAAACAGGCTATCCTTTCCTTCTCCCCGAACTCGAACTTCAATTTCGAGTTTGTCCAAATCTTTAATGATAGCCTTCTGGGTGATAATCATGGCAATTAAGTTCCCTATTTGCTTCCTGCTTAGCGCGTCCGCCACCACATTAGCTTTTCCCGGGTGATATTTAATAGTACAATCATAATCCTTAAAGAGTTTGAGCCATCTCCTTTGTCTCATCTTCAATTCCTTCTGGGTAAAGATATACTTCAAACTCTTATGATCAATGTATATCTCATATGTAACCCCATACAAATAATGTCGCCATATTTTCAAAGCCAATACAACTGCTGCCAACTCAAGATCGTGCGTCGGGTAATTCCTCTCATGGTTCCTTAACTGTTTGGAGGCATACACAATTACCTTGCCATGTTGCATAAGTACACAGCCTAACCCCTCCCGAGACGCATCACAATAAATGACGAATCCTTCCAATCCTGACGATAACGCCAAAATAGGCGGTGCCACTAACCTTGTTTTTAGTTCCTAAAAATTATTTTCACACTTCTCTGTCCAGGTAAACTTCACGTTCTTTTTAGTCAGATTCATCAATGGGGATGCTATTTTAGAGAAATCCTTAATAAATCTCCAATAGTATCCCGCTAAGCCTAGGAAACTCTGAATTTTGAACACCGAAGTCGGACGTTCCCAGGTCGACACAGGTCTACAAGTATGCCCTCACTTGACACTATATGTCCCAAAAACTGTACCTTCTCCAGCCAGAACTCACACTTTTTGAGTTTGGCGTACAGTTTATGTTCTTGAAGAATCTGCAATATTTGCCCCAAATACTGGGCATGCTCTTCCTTACTTTTCGAATGGACCAAAATATCATCAATGAACACGATGACGCAACAGTCTAAGTATCTCCGAAACGTCCTATTCATCAGGTCCATGAATGTCGCAGGGGCATTAGTCAGTCCAAATGGCACTACCAGAAACTCATAATGTCCATATTTGTTTCTGAAAGCAGCTTTTTCTACGTCATCTATATTTATTTTCAACTGATGATATCCAGACCTAAGATCAATTTTCGAGAAATGCTTTCCTTTAATTGATCAAAAAGGTCATTTATGCAAGGTAAAGGATATTTATTCCTAACGGTTACCTTATTTAACTCATAATAGCTAATACAAAGCCTCATCGTTCCATCTTTCCTCCTAACAAACAACATCGAGGCTCCCCAAGGAGACACGCTGGGACGAATGAAACCCAAGTTTAATAACTCATCCAATTGTGTCTTTAACTCCACCATTTTCGATGGCGCCAACCTATAAGGGGCTCTTGATATAGGACCGGTTCTAAGGAACCAGATCGATACTAAGCTCGATCTTTCGGTCCGATGGTAACCCTAGAAGGTCCGCTGGAAAAACATCCAGAAATTCACTTACTATGGGAATCTAGTCCAATTGCGGTTCACCGGCATGGGTATCATACACCTATGCCAGATAACCCTGACATCCCTTCCGGATACAACAGTGTGCTTCTATCGCCGACATTAAGTAAAGAGGTCAAACCGACCGATCCCATGTATAACCATTTTAGGTTTCCCTGGTACCGCTAATCGTATCCTCTTATGCTGGCAATCTACGTTAGCACCATATGCCGCTAACCAGTCCATCCCAAGTATAACATCAAAGTCTCCCAACTCGAGTTGTATAAGTTCAATATATAATATCTGACCGGAGACTTGTATCGGACACTGCCTATATATCCTAGTGGCATAAAGGGCATGTCCACTAGGTATGTTAACCGTTAGCACCGTATTCAACAGTTGCCTGGGTACAGTCAGCTTATTAGCTAATGTCAAAGAAACAAAGAAGTGTGTAGCACCCGAGTCAAATAATATCATAGCCTGATGCAAACATACATGGAATGTACCTGTCACCACGTCCTCTGATTTTAAGGCGTCCTTCAAGTTGATAGCATTGGCTACGCCCATTGTCCGAGGCCTTCCTTCTAGAGCCATCATCTTTCGCTGTGGGAACTCCTTCAAATTATGGCCCGGATGCTGGCACTGGAATCAAACCTTCTAATTTAACTTGTAGTCATTCGCGCTATGGCCTTGTTGACCACACTTGAAACACGCTCTTGTTGCCTTAATACAATTTGTACTTCCGTGCTTCAGTCCACACCACTTACATTCCTTGTTCGCCGCTTGATCCTAACCTTGCCCGAACTTCCCTTCCTCCATCCTCTTTTTGAATTTCTTCCCGCTATTCATTCGCCATTGTTGGTTGTTGCTTCTCTTTTCCCTTGCTCTTTCCTTTCCTCCCAAGCTTCTTTACTTTTCGCTTCTATCAGCAGAGTTTTCTCCACGACCTCAGTAAAAGTATTTAACTGAAAACTCTTGACAATCCTTTTTAAGGGTTGTCTCAGCCCTTCCTCAAACCTTCTAACTTTTCAATCTTCTGTAGTCAAATGGTCTGTAGCAAACCACGTTAATTTATCGAATTCCCGTATATATTCCTTCCCCGTCTTATCCTTTTGTTTCTAATTCAAAAAATCTGTCTCTAATAAATTCTCCACTGTCACGGGAAAATATTTTTCATTAAACACTTGTTTGAAGCGCTTCCAGGTAACATAGGGTCGATCTGGCTTTTTCCCTTTCTCAACTTATTTTTGCACGTCCCACCAATAATCGGCTGCTTCTTTCAGCATGTGGGTTGTAAAAAATACCTTTTGGTGCTTTCCGCACCCCGTTATTTCAAAAGCCCTTTCCATCTCCCGGACCCAAGCTGTTGCTCGGATCAGGTCGCTGCCCCCGTGAAACTCACTAAGGTGGACATCTTTAAAATATCAGAATTTACATTCCTTTTTCCCCTCCACCGGTGCAGGTGCAACCACTGCTGCCGACTGTGCTGCGGGAGTTCCTACAATCTCCCACAACAACCCTATCGATTCCCTCCTTAAGTCCTCCCTATTATTGTTCTCTACCTCAGCCTCTACCTGTCCCACATTCCCTCCCTCAGGACTTGCCGAAGACGCTTCCGTAGGTGGCCTTCCCAGGTTTGGGAGTTCTTCCACCGGGGGTATCACCCGGTTCCCACAAGTGACGAGCCATTCTGCCATCAGCAAAATAACATTTTTAAATACAACATTTTCCTTTACACAACACACATATATACAACGTTTCATTTATACAACACACATTTAGTACACACAACGTTTACAACCTGCAGTCAACTTTATATAGATATACACATTAGCAGTCAACTTTATACATCTATATACATTAGAACCCTTCTCTCTTTAAGCTGCAGGAAACCTGTTCCGCTTATCGGCGAACACGGTCTACCAATACTCATCATAGAGGAGCATCTCCCGTCGATCCCTTGGCACAAGCTTTCTCGGATGGGTCTCTTGGATCCCATCCTTCATCTTCCGAACCACCCTCCTCCTCGCGTCAATTGTATACTCCACCTTTTTGCCCATTCACTTTAGGTCCTCCTGACGACATTTTTTCCACCTTCTCCACCTCCCGTCCCTCTGTCACCCTCATCTCCTTTGCCTGGTACACCAAATGATCTCTCTCCCTTACCACCTTAATATATCACTGCTTTCAAAAATTCTCTACATGATGTGCCCGACACAGTCCCTTACCAACCTTCACAAACCCTATCGGCACTTCGGGCCCACCCTTCTCCTCCTCTTCTTCCTCCTCCGGCCCTGACAAGTCTATCTCCTCGGGCTCCTCGTCTATCGGCCAGGGGTCCTCCTTGTGGTCCTCCTCCTCACCCTCGTCCATCACATGATCGTTAAACCATCCGGCTCCAGCCATAATTTCCTGCAGGCCATATAAAATCACATCAAACTTATAACACAATAAAAATAATTTCAACACCTTCATGCCCCCCTTAGACACTTAATGTTCTACTCCTGGTCTACAGGATCGCCTAAGCTCTGATACCAACCTTGCGACACCCCAAACCCTAGTGACGTCACCAGAGTAGGGTTGCCAGTCATAATTGCATCACAAACTCTACTGGATACCAGAGCAACTCTAGATACACCCTTAAATATATACATAAAGTTTCAAAAAGCCATCCTTATAAAAATTTTCACCATAAAGCTCAACATCAGCACATCGGAAGTTTTTACACAAAACATCTAATCCCAAAATACGGATGTCACCGTCTTACTTTTCTTTTCACAGACCAGGTCGCCTTTCCTTTCCTTTCCTTCACATTTTTCCTACCTCGTCTTGACTACCTGAAACATTATAGGTAAGGAATGAGCGCAAATTGCTCAGTAAAGGTAATACGAGGAGTAACACGTACAACGAAGTGACGATCTCGGGAGAAATAATAATCAATCCCAACGATATCAAGAATCCAGAGTTCAATGGATAACACGACATCAATTTGAAGAATCAAGCAACACATATTTTTCTTTAGCTAGACTGAGCGACTTTAAGGCCCAACAGAACAACATTATCACCACATTTGGCAAACTCGACTGACCGACCGACTATGTACATGAACATTAAATCTAAACCGCCAAATTAAACATGAATAAAATACAAGCCATTAAAATCGCTAACATCATAATAAAATCAAATGCAATGCAGACACCGACACGACTGACTAGACTCGATTGACACGATCGACTCGACTTGCGCGCCCTACATCTTTTTACCGATAAGTATATTTCACTGGCCCTCCTTTCACATAATTTCCCGTACTCCGAGATGTTCATCTCAGTCTCAGATAAATAAATAAAAGAGAAATGAAGCACAAGAAGGGAACTCACGACGAGTGTTCGTCCCCGAACCATGCTATTGCCAAAACACAAATTACAGCAACTGGACAGACTAAGGGAATTGAGTTCACCTTAAGTCCTTGGTCAATCAGCTACTCAACAAGAAATTCTAGTCATTAACGCGACCAGGGTTCAACACGATAAATCGAAGTCACACCCACAATATGTACAGTGTAGAACAGAGAACAAGCTAGTCGCAAACCTCAAGAATATTTCAAACTAAGAGAGATATTGGCACAACAACCGCCGACACCTTATATCCACCATACAACATTAATCATACTACATACTGTAAACGATAGGTATGCCACGAGGAGCAATTCGTAGCATACAGAGAGCCGTACCATCCTTACCTGGTTGGCTTTTAGCCGACAAGCCCAACAACTTCAAACCACTAGCGGGGTCACCTAATCAAATGAGACCTTGCTCGTTAGCCACTAACCATCATCAGTTGTAACACCCCGATATTTTTTTTGATTTATTAAAAATTTTAGCGATGAAATCTTTAGTTAGCATCGATATATTTTTTAACGACAATTGAACTTCTTATAGTATTGGTGTTCTTGTTAGCGACGATTTGTCAAACGGGATGACGTAACAAACCATTTATAATTTTCCTAACACATCATGTATCGTAAATATTATACTATACTACCTTTTTCGCAATAATAAGCTTGGATTAATTAGAGGTTTTAGCGACAAATGGATGTGTAGGGTTTTCATTGTCTAACTAGGGTTGCATTGTTACACATATTTAAATACCCTTTTCTCTAGGCAGCCGACTACAGGCTCTCATTTCAGCCGTCAACCACACATCTCGAGAGAGAGAGGAAAGGAATGAGATGGGAGAAGGGTTCCGGCGAAGTTTCCGACAATAGCAATTATTTTCCGGTAAGTTTTCTGGCAAATTGTTCCCAGATTTTTCTATTTTATGGGTGTGTTTTTGGATCTGCCGAGAGATGTATGCGAGTGTACATGAAGTGAGGGCATGGCTGCCGTCGTGTGCGTGCATGTGTGGGTTTGAGGGAGCTGTGAGATTTGATGTTGGCCTTGGAAGGGGGCAGTTTGCACCTTATGGGTTTTCGGCCGTGGCAGCCATGAGATTGGCGTGTGACAGAGAGAAGAACAGCCATGTGGTTCTATGAGGCGTGGGTTTAATGTGTGTTGGTGCAGTGTATGGTGGCTGTGACTGTGCACTTGTGTATATGCGGTTAAGGGACTCAGGATTAGAGAGGAAGAATAACTGTGAAGGGTTATGACTGTAGTAAATATAGCCGTGAGATGTTCATGTGTATTGTGTATGTTTTGGTGGGTGTGAGAAGCAAGATATATATATATATATATTAAACTGAAGTGGGTGCTACACGGCTGCCATATCAAGTGTAATGTGTGTGTATAATGGGTTTAATTGATTATGGCTGTGAGGTGTTTGTGGTTGTTTTTATGGGTGGACTTCCCATCATGGGTGCATATGTTTTTGAGTGTGTTTTGGGTGTAAAGTGTGGTTATATTTGTAAGGGGAAAGGGGAATCACGGCAGTGGGTTAGTGTTGGTTGGTTGTATGAGGTCATGTATTGGATAAGAGAAGAGAGGAAGGTGACAGGAGCAAGATATGCTCTGTGGGTATGCATAGGCAAAGTGCTTTGGGAAGTGTTATGGTGTTTTGTAAATCAATGGATGTAGGGAGATATCCATGCATGTTGTTGTGTGTTTTAGTGTGTGAGCTGTGAGGTGCGTGGGATGGTATGTGTTGTGAATGGAGTGTGTACAGGTTATGGAGTTTGTGTGTGCATGAAAGTAGTGAAAATGGGAGGTGGTGCAGCTGTGTAGTGGTGAGGTGCTGTGACCATGTGTGAGTATAAATGGTGAGTTGTGAACCTGTATAATGTGTAAAATGAAATAAGAAGGGAGACCCACTGCCGTGAGGCAGTGGGCATGACAGGATAAATATAAAGATATGTGGGTTTGTACCATGTGGGTTTTGAGGGAGAAGTGAGAATATAGTGTGTAATGTATGTATGTGTGTGTGTTTTGTGAATGTAATGACTGTGGGGTGTGAGTTTCATGGGGTCTGTGAGTGCAATAGTCTATGAGTGCAATGAACAAGGAGAAGAAGAAGGAAGTGAACTGGAAGTAATTTTGACAATTTTATGGGTTTTTATTGCATTTAAGGAAATTATTTTAATTCAAAATATTCAAAATTTTAGAAAATTCATATTTTGACTCTTATTAATGTTTTAAGCTATAAAAGTATTTTATTGAAATTTATTATAAATTTTGGAATATAGTTACGCGTTAAGTAGCGTATAGGATATTCGATTAGCTACGTTGGTCGTGTGTGGAATACGTTTTGAGTCGCGTGATTTCGGGATTAGAAGTAAACACTTGGTAGGTAGTTGATATTAGGGTTTCTAGTACATTAGACATAAATTGTGTTCTAACAATTAAATTATAAATCTAGGTTTATTCAGGAAATATTGATCGAGGTTGGTAGCATCGCATAGCTTGGACCGAGGTAAGGGATTCTATCCGAACCCTATTTTCATTATTCTGTTTTCAAATGCTTATAGAACAGTCTTACAAACTAAATTGATTCGATTTTATGCTGGTATAAAAGATGTTTTGAAACTGTTCATGAAAGCCTAACTTGAACCTTAAGCGATCGTTTGGAATTCTTAATTTGTTTATTCTCATATGTTTTATCGATTCAATTATCATAAAATGTTTTGAAATTTATTTATTGTTTCTCAATGTTGATCAGAGTGCGCAGTCTTTTATCGACCCGGTCCACGGCCCCACCACAGGGCATTGCCTCCCTCAAAAGGGCTAGCCAAGTAGGTACTTATGAGTTCATAGGCAGGGTCTTATAAAGCCAATCGCAAACTCTCCCACAACCGATGTGGGATATTACAATCTCCCCAACTTATTCCTTAGCGTCCTCGCTAAGGCTCGATCACACATAGCCCAGAATCTTCCTCTCTAGCCAATGTGGGATATACTCGGCTCACCCTTCGTTGCCCCAACCATCCTCTTGATGTGGGATATACCGGGGCTTGCCTTCGTTTCCCCCAACCATTGGCAACCCGACTGGACAGTCCAGCCCGAGCTTTCGAGAGTCGGCTCTGATACCATCTGTAACGACCCGGTCCACGGCCCCACCACAGGGCATTGCCTCCCTCAAAAGGGCTACCCAAGTAGGTACTTATGAGTTCATAGACAGGGTCTTATAAAGCCAATCGCAAACTCTCCCACAACCGATGTGGGATATTACATCAGTACACAATTATTCTACTCCCATTTTATCAATTATTTACGGTATTTTACAGCGGTTGGTTACTCCGACCCGACAGCCGGGTCTTTAACCGAGCCTAGTACTGCACCAGTACTGATACCCCTCGTTTAGTGGTATTAGCCCATTCCCTGCTTCTCGTTACTCAAAATTCTTAATTTAATGCATTCCTCGAAGTTCGGAGTCGACATGGTAAAATTACCAAAACACACCGCTGGATGGTAAATTACCAAAATGCCCCTGATGGTCACTACCGCTCCCACTACCCCAAATCTGCTTCAAAACAGCCTATGGATGTTTTATACCCCTTCTTGGACTAAAAGTCCTTCGGAAATATTTCTAGGAAAAATTACCAAAATACCCCCTCCGGGGGTGGCAAATTACCCAAATGCCCCCTTGGGGGTTTCCGAAACCAGAAAAATCTCAAAAATATCTTAAAATGCTATTTTAAGCATCCTGATATTATTTTTCAGCTAAAAAATATTTGAGAAAATTTTCGCCCGAAATTCCGAATCGATGTCTGAACCGAGCACTTAAAAGCCTGTTTGGCCAAAAATAGCTAATGACTTCAGAACGACCCAAAATTTTGGAAAATAGAACTTCTCAGAGTCTTAGGGTTCTCATTAGAGTTTCACGTGATACCGCGCTAGTTTGATATTTTAATTTTAACTGCAAAGTTTCAAAATTCCTGCGTCGATTAGCCCCCTTCCCGACCTATATTGTGGAAAAAAGCGAAATGTTTCCACAATCTAGGTCTCCTAAAAATAACTAGGGTCTCTTTTTTAAACTTTGGCTAAATATGAGTATAACTATTTTAAAAATTCAGATTAGAAATTGTTCATTAAATCTTCATTTTTAGTGACGATTACATGTTACTGTTCAAATCATTACACATATAGTATTACACCTCAGCTTCACACAGTTTCTGCCTCCTTTAATCAGCCGCATACTTGGGTGCACTCCTCACATTCACGCATGGATTTCTCATTAATTCCCACCTTAGACCACTTAAACTCATTACAATACAATCATTCGTGCCCTAAACACGTTTAATTTACATCATTACACACAATCCATGCAAATTCACCATAGCCAAAGAACACACACTAACACACCCTTAAACACACACTGAACAAACCCGAACGTCAAACCCTGACTATTTTGTCTTCTTTCTCCATTTTAGGTTCTCATACACCCAATTTCCAACAAAAATCCATTTCAATTTCCCATCCCCGAATATATATACACAACTGAGACACACACACAGATATATATATATATATATATATATATATATATATATATATATATATATATTCTTCAACCAAATTCCCACAATTTCGCAATTTAGGGTTCAAGATCATACCCTGATGGATTTAGGGTTCTTTTTCTTATTGTTCTTTTCCTTCCTTTCCTTCTTCTTCCTACTTTCCCCATTTTTTTCTTCCCTTTCTTCTTACTTCCCGCTGCTTCCTTTCTGTTCCCGTTCTTTGGCTGTTTTCTAGAGTTTCTTTATTTATATTTTCTACCCCAAAATTTTTCTTTTATATTTTCACTTCATTAATCTTATCCCATAGTATTTTACTATTTTATGAAACTTAGTCAGCTCAATTTAACCTGGAGGTGGCCACCATTCGGATGACTTCTCCCCAAATTATGACACCATTTGCAAAATGTCAAAATTTACAGTTTGGCCCTTCAAGTTTCCAAAATTGCATTTTGACCCCTCTAGTTTAGAAAAATTACGCTTTGACCCCAAAGTCACACCGAGCCCTAAAAATCCTAACGGTTTTAATGAAAAGACTGTATTGCACCTATGTTGGAACCTTATTTTTTTTGCAATGCCATTACTTCATTAAAAAAAAAGACTTTACTTTACTCTTAACCCCCCCCAACCCCCGCCCACCCCATTTGCATCCCCCTTCCCCGTCACCAACCCACCCCGTCTTCCTCCCCTTCCCCGGCGCCGCACCCCGCCTGCCTCCCCCTTCCTCGTCACCCCGTCACAGCCCACCCTGTCTACCCCCCTTCCCCGTCACCCGCTAACTTGTCTTCCTCCCCTTCCCCGGCGTCGTACCCCGCCTGCCTCCCCCTTCCCCGTCACCCCGTCACCGCCCACCCCGTCTTCCTCCCTTTCCTCGGCGCCGCACCCCACCTGCCTCCCCCTTCCCCGTCACTGCCCACCCCATCTACCTCCCCCTTCCCAGTCACCCGCCAACCCCGTCTTCCTCCCCTCCCGGCGCGGCACCCTACCTGCATCCCCCATCCCCGGCGCTGCACCCCGACCTTCATCCCCCGTCCCCGGCGCATGTGAGCAATAGCAAGTGGCGATGGCGATGAGAAGTGGAGGGCTTTGAAACCCTAAATTGAAAATTAGGGCAAGGATTTCAAATTAGGTTTTTGGAATCCTAATTTTCAAATTAGGGCTTTGAAACCCTTAATTGAAAATTAGGGCAAGGATTTCAAATTAGGGTTTTGAAACCCTAATTTTCAAATTTGGGATTTGAAGCCCTAATTTGCAAATTAGGGTTTTGATCAGATTGGGAAATTGTAGATTGAGCCCTAATTCACAGATTGAGACCCTTAGGGTTTTGATGCCGATTGAGAAATTCTATTAAGAAATTTTGATGAAATACCCTTTTAAGATAGAGAACAAATTAGGGTTTTAAAACCCTAATCCTTAAATTAAAGCTTAAAATCTTAATTTAAAATATTTAAAAATATTCTGTATATACAATACAAGGGGTAGTATTGTCATTTTGAAAGTCTGTATTGATGACATCATAAAAAAAGTACTGTTTTTGGACGGAACCCTAACGGATGGATACGGGTGATACATTTGAAACACGTTTGGTCACGGAATGTTATATTTTGAAACTTTGTGTCATTGACTGTAATTACCCCTAACCTCAGGGACATATGTGTAATTAGCCCTTATTGATTCGATTATCATAAAACATTTTGAGTTGTACTTATCTCTTTTCATTCTCATATGTTTATTGATTGGATTATCGTAAAGCATTTTCAATTGTATTTATTTTTCTAAATGTTGACATGAGTTAGTAATCCTGGGAATTATAAGCATGATGTGTACTGTTGGCGTTATAAGAATGGTCTGTTGGTTGAATTAAACTAGTACCTAAATGGACTAGTCAGCGTACATATGCATGTATAAAGCGTATCGAGCACTGGCGGGGTGGCTTTGCTATAGCGTACTGCTCATGTTCAATATTACTTATCTCTTTTTATTAAATCTGAAGCATTTTGCATGACTATTAATTTAAGGGATTGAGTTGATACTCGTCCATATGTTTATATCGAGATAACTGTGGTTTCATTTAAAATTTCTTCAAAAAGATATTGTTTGACTTGAATGTAAAAATCGTTTGAATCGTTCGTCTATATCGAAATGCTGTGTTTTATTGAAGAAACTCTTAAAAAGTTTCGTTTGACTCTATATGAAAACTCGTTCGAATCGTTTTGTTGTTTTAATCTTTGATCGACCTTACTGGGCTCTCGAAAGCTCACTCTCCTTTGACTTTCATTCCGCAGGTGATAAGAAGCAATTAAGTTGCCCGAATAAGGATTAGAGCCTTGCAAATGAAAGAAAAGGAATTAAATTTTGGTATTGATCGTTAGAAGCCCTGCGTGGGTGAATGCTATTGTTTAAACTTTAGGACTTAGATTGATGTTTCACCTACGATAGTTTACTAAGATTATGATTAATGGTTTAGTTGCTTTAACATCTTGTTGCATTATTTATTGAGGTAGAGGATATTATTGTCTTAGTGAACTGATCGAGCGCGTGTTTAACGTTCCGAAAATTCTGGGATGTTACAATCGGCAACCCGGCTGGAAAGCCAAGCCCAAGATTTTGAGAGTCGGCTCTGATACCAAACCTATCACGAGCTCAAATAGAGGCGCGACTGAAAATCCAATACAACCAATATTCTTGCTTCAGAATCCATCTTACCATGCAAAATGCCGAATACCTCAATAGGTAATCAAGAGAATTGATATCGTTGGTAAACATTGAGACAAAGGGTTTGTTCAATAACACAATTAAGCACATATAACTTAAAATTTTCAGTAATTTTCAATTAAGTGCGTTTGATAATGCTTAATGTTGTATTACTTAAAAAATTAATGCTTACAAAAAATAGACTAAAATTTTAAGTCAGGGTGAACATTCTTAATGCTTATCACTTACTTTTAAATGAGATGCTTAAGAGTTATTTAACAAACTTTTACATAAAAAGAATAATCACCACCATAATGCTGCCACGATTAGTTTGCTAGCAACACCGCCTTCACGATGCTACAACCACCACCACCATAATTACCACAACATAGCCACTATCACAACCATCAGAAGGACACTGCCACCTCCACCACACCATGCGCCACTACCACCACGTCCATGTCCGCCAACACCATCTAAATATCCACCACACCACAAATACTGTCATGACCGCCATGTCGCCGTCTATTGCCACCACCATAATTACCAACACCACATCTTCAAGCACACTATCGCCACCATTGACAGATTTTTGCCACCACCATCATCACTACTAGTCCACCGCCACTGCCGTCACCACCATCAACACGGTTTTGGCAATTATAAGGTACATAAATAAATGCATAATTTTAGTAAATAGATAAATTTGTATATGGATCAATTTTCAGTCACTTGCTTTTGGTTTACCAAACATGTTTACTTTTATTTTAAGTGGTAAAAATTCAATCTCTTAAAATTTTCAGTCATATGAATTCAACTTTTAAGTATTGAACATGTAATTTTAGTTTTATCAAACAGCCCCAAAATCTCTACAATCTTAACTTGCAGTAGCGCGAAAGTAAATTCCTACAATACCCAAAAAATTACTAAACCTAAATAGAATGGTCTCAACCTTTCGCGACTAAAGAAACTTATTACGAATAGAAAATTTTCAAATACTCGTACTAAGCATGAAAGCTCCCAAAACTTATTTAAAGTCCAGCAATCCGTCCAAGCTCAATCTTTAATCAATTCTCACCTGAAAAGTAAGTCGTGAGCAAAAGCCTAGTGTAGCGAATTGCCTCTGAAAAATCCTTAGACACTGGGAAAGGTCTAAAATTAGGAGTTTCCATCTAATTTTGTGAAACAAAAGGAAAACAAGAAAAACCCTAAAAGACTCTAAAATGTCCAAAGACTAATCTATTTAAAACAGAGAAATGGATTTGGGGGACTAATACCCGCCATACCTTAACGGTCTCTACCTTGTTTTTATTAATTTTTTTTTGCATTTTTAACACATAAATAATATATAAACTCATCCTAGTTCTAATTTTATATTGTTGGTTGGAATTCAACAATATGGGTCAAATGGCATTTGTATCTGGTCGGACAAACCGGAATCAAAACCATCCTAGTTCAACCGGGCTCTATGGGTGACGACCTACATTTTGATCTTTCACTTGAATTACATATGAAGAAACAAATTGAAAGACTCTTTTTGAATAGTTTTGTTGTATTTATCAAAATGAGATGTGGGAGCCACTCTAGACTAATATAATCTAAACTAATCTGGAAACGTATGTAATGTACCTCGAGAATGCGTTTGCTTACACTATCAGAAAAAGGGTTTTTAGCGACGGAAGCAATTCCGTCGCTAAAAGTCACTTTCAGCGATGGAATACCCCGTCTCTAAAAATCCGTCGGTAAAAATATTTACCGACAGATTTTTACCCGGATTTTTAGCAACGACTTTTCCGTCGCTAAAAGTTTTTAAAAAGTTTGTAATTTTGATCAGATTTTTAAATATATGTATAGCGACGGAATTTCCCCGTCTCTAAAAATTATTTTAGCGGCGGAGTTTTCCGTCGCTAAAAATACTCGTCGCTTAAAGTCTAAATATGATGACTTTTATTGACCGACTTTTAGCGACGGACCATTTCGTCACTGGAAGTCCTGTCATAAAAAGCCCATTTCCTTCTTTCTCTCTCTTCATTTTCTCTCTCAGTTTCTCACTCACTCTCTGATTTCTTGCCTTCGGAGAAATCCTCCTCTAGCGTCCCCGCTCCGGCGATAGCCCCCCCCCCCCCCCCTCCCCCCCATGACACCGTGTGCCTCGACTTATCTCAAGCCCTCCACTGTCGCGCCACCGCCGCCGCCGCACCACCCCCTGTAAGCTTTATTTTACCCTAATTTATTTTAATGCATGTGGTTTAATTCATGCAACTGTAATTGAATTGAATTTGAATTTAATTTGTTATAATGTGTAGTGTAATTGAATTGAATTTGTTATAATGTATAGTGTAATTGTATATGGTTTGTTATAATTGCCATAATTGTTATAATGTTTAATTGTACTAGGAGTTTAATTAACCCGAATTAAATCCTAATTAAGCCCTTATTAATACTAAGTAACCCTAATTACCCGATTAACCATAATTAACCCTAACTAGCGTTGATTAGCCCTAATTAGTCCTAATTAACACAAATTAGCCTCAATTAATCTAACTAAACCCTAATTAGCTTTAATTAGCCCTAGTTAGTCTTAATTAACACTAATTGGCCCTAATTAATACTAATTAACCCCAATTCAACCCGATTAACCCTAGTTAGCCCTAAGTAACCCTAATTAACTCTAAGGAACTTCTAATTAACCCTAGTTAACCCTAATTAATCCCTAACACATCTTGAAGTAACCCTAATTAAATATTATAATTAATCTAATTAAACCATGTTCCCAACCTATTCTGGTCGCACCCAAAGGCCCACTGGGGTCGCATTTTGCATAACACGTCCGCACAAGCAACAATCAACATTCAACGCTCACAACCGGTCAAAGCGTGCACGCTTAATTCACGTGCACTTCTTACTTCTTCTACGCGACTTCGTCACCAAGAAACTCATCTTTGCATGACTGCTCATCATGCTCCGACCGTCGCACATCGCCCGTCGCCTGTCGGCGCACCTTGGCGCTTGCCGAAGAAAGTCAGCCTTGGCCTTCCCCTTGGGGTCGGCCTCGGCCTTGGCCTCCCCCTTGGGGTCGGCCTCGGCCTCCCCTTGGGCTTGGCCTCCCCCTAAGGGTTGGCCTTGGCCTTCCCCAAGGGTTGGCTTTTGGCTTCCATACTTAGCATTTTCACTTCTCTTCAAGTGACTATCCATAACTCCGTTACCCCATCGCCCGGACACTACTCCGCGACCCCGTCGCTCGAACGTTGTCTCCACGACCCCATCACCCAGACCTTGTCTCCGCGAGCCCCGTCGCCGGCGTCCGGGAGCCGTACTTCAACACTCTGCCGTGCCCATACGTCGCGCCGCTGATACAGTGGTGCCCCCAAGCTCTCTATCACATTACCGTGCCCCCGGCACCATACTCACTTCATCGCGCCCATGCGCCACAATCATGTTACATGCCCCCAGGGCACCACACTCATTCACCACACCATGCGCACCTTCCCTTGGTCGTGGAACATACTTCGACCCACTCTCCGGAGTGTGCAACATCCTGCGGGGATAGACGACTCCTCCGGGACACTATCTCCGCCAAGGAACTCTTCAACTTCATTTCTGCCAGGTAGACGGTTCCTCCGGGATGCTACCTCGGCCAGTCGGGTAGATGGCTCCTCTGGTATGCTACCTAGACGTGCTCCGAGTTCTCCAGCACAAAGACTCACCAGCGGGGATATCCGACTCCTCCGAGACACTATATGCGCCAGGGAGCTCTTCAACTCCCCTTCCTCCAGGTAGACGGCTCCTCCGGGATGCTACCTCAGCCAGTCGGGTAGACGGCTCCTCCGGGATGCTACCTTGACATGCTCCGAGTGCTCCGGCACAAGGACTCACCCGCGGGGATAGGCGACTCCTCCGGGACACTATCTCCGCCAGGGAGCTCTTCAACTCCCCTTCCGCCAGGTAGACGGCTCCTCCGGGATGCTACCTCGGCCAGTCGGGTAGACGGCTCCTCCGGGATGCTACCTTGACTCGCTCCAAGTGCTCCGGCATAAGGACTCACCCACGGGGATAGGCGACTCATCCGGGACACTATCTTTGCCAGGGAGCTCTAAGTGCTTCGGCACGAAGATTCCCCTTCTGCCAGGTAGACGGCTCCTCCGGGATGCTACCTTGGTCGGCCAGGTAGACGGCTTCTCTGGGATGCTACCTCGACCTGCGGAATAGGCGACTCCTCCGGGACACTATCTCTGCCAGGGTGTCGCGTGACTGGCCTACGTGGTCCGGCACTGGGGGCTTGCGTCGGCACCCCTAAGACTATGGACCCCCGGGACACTCCGAGACCGGAGCAGGTCTTTGGAGGGCATCGTGCCTAATTAACCGGCAGGTGGGCGTCGGGTCTTCCCCACCGCTGCTAGGCCCGTAGGACTCCGCAAGGGCTTGGATTAGAGGCTAGAGGCTAGATCAAGGGGGTCCTCTGGCCACACCGATGCTGTGGGAGCCAGTCTTTCCAGACAGACAAAACGACGCTGTGTGGGGCAGGCCGGGTGAATATACGATCTGACAGTCCGTGGAGCACCGGCACCCGTGGACCCCCCGGTGACGTATCACTCCCGGGGAGTGCCACGTGTCGGTTAATGACATCAACATCTCAATTTCTATCAATAGAGGTTGTGAGAATTCATTCGAAAGGTTAGACATTTTCAGGACTCTCACATTTTCATTTTCTCACTCTAGAATCCTAGAGAGAGAAACATACAGGACCTTGACTCTGGACCTAAGCATCGGACTGTGACTGTCGTCGTGTATTCATCTTGTGCTATCGCCCTCACAGCACTGCCACCCTCAAGCTCTGTCTGGGAAGCTGTAACACCCCGATATTTTTCGGATCTAATTACAAACTTTAGCGATGAATTGATGAGCAATATTTCTGTCAACTTTAGAAACCATTAATTATAATCTAACACTAACAGTTATAAGGGATAATGATTGAAGTGTTTAGTGACGATTAGCGTAACTGAAATTTTGTCGACAATTTTTAGCGACAAACGAACGTGTAGGGTTTCTTTTCATTTTTTTTAATTAGGGTTTTCATTATGTGTATATGTATATATCAGACATTGTTGTGGCAGCCGACTAAGGGCTCCATTTCAGCCGTCACAGCCACAACCGAGAGAGAGAGAGAGAGAGAATACACAGAGAGGATTAGAGAGCAGGAGAACGGGACAAGGGAAGAGATCAAGAAGATTTTTTTTCCCGGCGATCGGCCTTGATTTCTCGGTAAGCTTTTATATTTAACGTTTCTTCTCTAATATTTAACATAACTACATCTTAAGGGGGAGATGTGAGAGAACCCAGAAGAGTTTTCCTTTCGTATATTGAAAACTGCCGTAGTCCGCAAATTCGAAACAATTGTGTAGAGTATATATTGTAAGTTATGGCTGTTACGTATATTTATATCTACGTATGGGTTGGATCTGTGTTGACATGGTTTCGGTTTGTGAGAGTTTTGTGTGGGAGAAGAAAAGAAAAGGGTCACTGCGGTGGGGTAGTCGATGTCGCCGTGGTGCGTTATGTTGGATGTATGTGTGGTCGTGTAAACTGTGAGGATTGGTTTAATGGGTCTGCCGTGAGTTTAGTATGTGGGATTGTTAATGCATGGATGTGGAAGTTATGTGCCTTGGAGTCTATTCGTAGGTGTTATGAGAGAGGGAAACAAGTGGCTGCCATAAATGCTGTATGGAGGAAACATTTGTGCGTGGGTTAGAGTTGTGTGATATGGGTTGTGAAGAAAAGAGATGAGGGATTGGATGATGTATTTTGTATGTGTGCCGTTAGTGAGGACGGTTGAACAAACAAGAGGAACACCACCGCATGAGGCAGTGGGTTCAATGGCCACCATGGCCGTGAGTTTGTGGGTTATCAGTGGGTGTAAGGGTGCAGCTGGGTCGCGAGTTTGTGGGTTGTGGCAAATGTGTGTAGACCTTGTGTTTTAGAGGTGATATAGGTGTGTACATAGCTGCTGTGTTTGTACATGAATGAGTGTGAGGGTGTTAAAGGAAGAAGGAGACATGGGCATATGAAATGGTATATATGTATATATATATAAGTGAGTGCATGGTGCCACTGGTGTGTATCTGTGTTATATATGTGCGTGTAGCGTGTGTGCATTGGAAGGAAAGGGATATAAAAGGGCCTGCAATGGCACCCAGAAATGTTGCTGTGTGTCTTTTGGGAAAGAAAGTGAAGAGTGTATTGTGGGAAATGTGTATGTGTGAAGTGGGTTTGTGATAAGGGATAAAAGGAGGAGAAGCTGCGTGAACAGTAACCTTGTACTCTGGGTTTGGACAGGAGAAGAGAAGTACGGAGTGAGAAATTTGGGTTAGCGTTAGGATCGACACGTGCGTAGGCTAGCACATGGTTATCGTTAGTATGTAAAATTTTACAGTGTAATGCGTTAGACTATATTAGAATTTCTGGTAAAATTTTATAATTTTCTGAAATCATATGAATTTTTAATATTTTCTACAAACTTAAAATTGTAAAATTATTTTGGAGCCTTTAAACCCTGAAAATGTTCTCGGAAAAATTATAGTAATGGTTTTATAATATAGGAAAGACTCAGTAAAAGTTTGGTAAATTTTCGAGTTGATTTATTATCATTTGCTGTATCGTATCGAGTTTAGCAAAACGAAAAATAAAGAAATAGTTTCAGTGTCTTTTAAATTCTGATTTCGATTTCTATAATTTTTATATATATTTTAAAGTTCTTATAAAAAATTATGGGACTTATTTTGCAGCTGTGAGTAATTATGGCCATTATTGGGTTTCTATTGTATTTAAAGAAATAATTTTAATTTGAAAATATTCAAAAATTCAGAAAATGCATATTTTGACTTTTAATAATGTTTTAAGCTATGAAAGTGTTTTAGTGTAAATTATTATAAATTTTAGAGTGTCGGTATCCGTTAAGGAGTGTATAGGATTTTCGGTTAGGTTGGCCGTGTGCGGGAACCGTTTTGAGTGCGCGATTTCGGAGAGAGTGGGTACGCAGTGGGTAGTTGATATTAGGGTTTATAACGTATTTGACATAAATTATGTTCTGACAAATAAATTGACAATCTAGGTTTATTCAGAAAATATTGATCGAGGTTGGTAGCATTGCTTAGCTTGCACTAGAAGAAAAAACACCTATGCCGGCGGCCGGAAAACGCCGCCGTAAGCCGAATAACCGCCGGCATAGGTTTAGCCGGCGCTAGGGAAGCGATGCCTTTAGTCGCGTTGCGCTAGACATATGTCGGCGGTCATACGGGTCTATCCCGGCGGTCAAACGCCGGCATATCTCCTCTATTATCCGCCGTCTAATACTGCTTTTACCGGCGCTGGCTATCTGAGCCGGCGGTCATTGGCGCTGCCGTAGCTATTTTTTTTTAATTTAAAACATAAATTAAAAGATTATAGGCAACGACAATGACCGCTGCTATAGGATTTTTTGAATTTTTTATTTCTTAAATAAATAGACTTATACCGACGACACTGATGGCCGAGACATGTTATTAATTATGTGAATAAAAAGATTTTAGTGGCGGCGACACCGATCACCTATATAGGTAATTATTTTATTTATTTGCAATTTATATAAATCAAGGGTTACGCAAAACCAAGATCAAAGTAAAAGAATAAACCACCTTCATCAACCATTAACAAAATGATCAATATCCATGATTCATAATTCAAGAAATCTAATTAATCTTGTCAAAATGCATCATAGACTATCATACAACTTCAATTTGTTTATGAAAACCATCATTAACCCTGTAGAAGTGTCTAACACTAGACAAATCCCATGCATTCCCAAAATTATCAAGATCTTGCACATCAGCAATGCCCTCAGTCTGGCATCTCTAGGTCCATTTGCATTCCCATCCATGACCACCTGTTACCATAAAATTAAAAAAACGTTCATCATACTTGCAACAACACCAAACTGCTTTAGCACTGTTCAGACATTTTTCTAGTAGAGTAAATTTAATTGACAAAATAAAGCTTGTTGAAGTCTTTATATCTCATCTTACAAGCTCAAGTTAAATCAGTTGCATAAACATACATAAAGACAAACATGTCCTCCTAAGCGTGTCTAGAAATAGAGATGCAGATAACAAAGGATCATGAGCTAAGCCCAAAAGAATATCAGGTTAAACAAAAAACTGTAAACATACATATATAGACGTGTCTACGTTTTGGTTTTAACAAGTAAATCCATGCCAAGAGTCCCCACTTTCATCTCTATTAGTCTTGGAGGATTACTTCTGCCAATATAATGCATGTTCCCCACTAATAGAAGAAAACTTTTCCGACGGCTACACAGACAAAAGATTGAACAAAAGAATTGGGCATCCATCTTCCTTTCCTTCAAAGAGGGAAATGCCTTGTCTTGCCAGCTTTCAAGATTGTAGATGATGACTGATATAGGAGAGTAGATACCAAATTCCTATAACTAGATTGGAACAGAACTGCAACCACATGTCTTTTTTTTTCTTTTTCCCCTTTATTTAATTTGATAGAATTAAATCTCCCAATCTTTGTGCCGACCTCATGGCAGGATAGTCACACAATGCATTATGCATCTACACCCTTCAGAACTTACGAGGGTCAAACAAGTATCATGCAACAATGATGGTTTATACCTAGGTCATAGTTCGACTACAGTAGTTTGCGACGGGTTAACTTACGTAATACAGGTAGATTTCTTTTGCTAGCGCGTGTCCTTATCCGAGGTTCACTTGACCATATCAAAGTACAAGTAACTCACCTCAATTTTGGTTCACGAAGCTGCTGTGCCCGGTTTCTCAGACCTTTTATTTCCTATCCAATGCTGCCTACTTTTGTTCGAGAGAAGAAGACCTGCAGCCATGCATTTCCAAATAATGTAACTTGATCTAAAGATACAAACAAGAAAGAGATAGTAACCGGAATAATTATTGTGAGAAAACTAGGTAAAGCATCAAGTTAAAATAGATGAGGATTCAATGTGCCCCATAGAAACAGTCAGCAAATAGATTTAAACAAGAGGAGTACAAAAGAACAACAACCAGTTATCCTCCAAATTTACAAGCCCCATAAACTTCCCCACCCTCGCCAAACCCCATCAACCAGACAGAAAAGTGAAACTTATGACATAGTGAGAACAGGTTGATCATTTATAAAAGTCTCGAAGAGATCTTAAGTGAGTCTCCATTCAAAGTAAATTAAGAATGGAAGTATATAGATAGTTATGTGACCACATGAACCGAATAAGCCAAGAGAAACAGTACATTAATCCATGTATGATCAACAATTTCTATTTAGTAATAACAATTTGCCATGATTTACAAATTCAGAAGGGATGTTCCCACTGCCAGTGCCATGAGCATCAAGGGCTTGATTGGATGTGCTGATTGATGAGATGCTTCCACGTGATTGTGCCGCGCTGTTGTCCATGTCACATGTGCTGGTAGTCCAAAAATCCTCCGATATGCTAGGCTTTGACACTGTCCGAGTTTGAAGTTTCTGTCCTTGCAGCGGCTCATTTACTGACTTAATCAGTTTGGGCTTAGTATCACATCCAAGACAACCATTGCTCTGTTATATCCCTTCTATTAAAAGGAAGTATAAATTGTACATGAATCTTCATCGAGATACTAGAAACTTGAATGTTTCTTAATCAGTACAACTAAAATCCATCTGCCATATTGATCTTGTCAAGTTAACAGCTAGTAAAGCACTTATTAGGAAATACAGGCACTTCTTAAGAGAACCTATGCAGACAACTATTTGTTACTCTGGGAGCACAGCAACAGCCCATGGGTGGAACAACTAGTTGTGTTTATTGAGTTTGTCACGGTCCTTTTTCATATATTCTCATTCGAGAACATGATCATTCTTCGACTTAACACCAGTACTAGTACGAAACAATTTGAAAGTGAGGGGAAACAGTTATCATGTCCACTGAAATTGCATAGCAACCTTGATATCATAACACACTTGAACTCATTATATATTTGAAACACAGCTAAACAAAAATAATACCACGATAGCTGCATCATGCCATCATCATTCCAACCAATCAGTTTGAACACTGTATATGGAGATTGCACTGATTAAAAAACAATTGGATGCAATATAATAAACATTCTAAGTTCAAAATTTCTAACATAGAGATATTAGAGGTTTGATTTCCCCTTCCCTACTTCTTCTACTTAAACCCCATCCCAAACCCCTTCACCTCCCCCCACCCCAAAAGTACCTGAAAAGAAAAGGGAACGAAGCTCACCCATAAATCGTCCATTTAAAAGTTTCCTTCTCACCACCAGTCAATAAGGGTAGCGTTTTTAACAGTAACGGTCGGAGAAGCGAGAGGCGATGCCTCACCGCCAGCGCCGCGACGGTGAGAGGCGTTGCTGGCACCGACGAATTCCCAACAAATCCCACATCTTAATTTGAACATAGAAATCAAAATTTACAAACTTTTATAAACATCAAAAGACAATTTAGAATAGAAACAATCAATTCTTACTTAATCATTGTTTGGGTGAAAGAAACAGTTACCTGATTAGGTAATTTGAAAGTTGTTCGATCCTACAAAAAATTGAAGAATCGTTAGAGATAAGAATTGAGATTTCAAATCTAGAAATTGGAAGAGAAGGGGGATTGAGCAAAAGGGATGGATTCAGTGAGAAAGGAGAATAGAGAAGAGAGAGAGATAGAGAGAGAGAGAGAGACGAACCTCAAGTCCAGTGTGTTTAGAGGAAGAAAACATAAACAGAAAAGAAAAAGAAGAGAGGAAAATGGGATATAAACAAGCATGTTCTATCCCAACGATCAATCCGTCGACAAAACACTTAAACTGCCGGCATAGGATACCTTTGGGCGCTAAAGTTTGGCGCTCATATGGCCAATGGCAGCGCCGAAGATGTGACCGCCGGCTAAACCCGCCGTTGTAGACTCTAAGGCAACGGTCATCGTGGAGGCGCCGGCGTATCCCATCTACAGCAACACTTCTTTGTGGCCGCCGGCATACGGCGTCGCGACAGATCACTTTTTTTGTAGTGTTGGACCGAGGTAAGGGATTTCTTTCTGAACCCCATTTCGTTATTCTGTTTTCAAATGCTTATAACAACAGTTTTACAAACTAGATCGAATGTTGGTTTTTTTATTGATCGATATAAATATTTTTAAATTACCCATGAAACCCTAAATTGAGCCTTATAGCGATCGTTTGGAATTCTGTTTCATCTAATCTTAGAATCCATTGTTCATTTGATATGTTTATTGATTGCTCATCGTAAAGCATTTTTAAATTCTATTTATTACTTCTCAATGTTGACATGAGTTAGTAACTTGGGAGCCATAAGGATGGTCTGTATTGTTGGCGTTATAAGGATGGTCTGTTGGATGGGTTTAACTAGTACCTAGATGGACTAGTCAGTGTACATATGCATATGTAAAGCGATCGAGCACTGTCGGGGTAGCTTTGCTTCTGTACTGCTCATGTTCAATATTTCCTGTCTATGTTTTATTACACTTGAACTGTTTTGAATATTATCCATTCATGCTTTATTATATCCGAAGTGTTTCAAATGACTATTATTTAAGGGAATGAGTTGAATACTCATCCTTATGTTTATATCGTATTGTAGTGATTTCATCGAAATCAAAATTGCTCAAAAAGTTGTTATTGGACTTGAATGTAAAATTCGTTCGTTTTGTTCATCTTTGTCTAAGTGTTGTATTTTTTTTTTTAAAATACTCTTCAAAAGTTTTATATGAAAAATCGTCCGAATCGTTTTCTTATTTTTAAATCTTTGTGCGACCTTACTGGGCTCTCAAAAGCTCACTCCCCTTTGACTTCTTTTCCGCAGGTTATAACAAACAATAGATCGCTTTGGGGGTGGACTAGATCTGAGCCGAGCGAAAGAGAATTTAAGTTTCAGTCTTAGTCTTTAGAACCCCTGCGTGGGTCATTATTGTTATTTAGATTTGTTAGTTTGGACTTGATGTTTGAACTATGATTAAGTCGATGGATTAGTTGCTCTGACAGGTTGGTAGTATTTATTTTGTTTGAGTTGAGGATTTTATGATTTAGTGATTGATGGATCGAGTGTTAACGTTTCGGAAATTCCGGGATGTTACAGAAGCCCTTGGTCTCTGCCCTTGTTCCACCCTTGCTGTGTCATACATCAACATACTTGGCATCTGACTCGGACTGCATTCCTTGTGGCACCTCTACGTCGACTGCGAACCCACTTTTCTTGGCATCAAACCCAAATTAATCCTAAATCCTAATTAACCCTAAATCAAAGACTTTCTCAAGATTCTTATTGATCTACTTGAAATTTTGAAAATGGGTTGGTTGAACTTGAAAATTCTTTTATTGAATAAGTAAACAATTGAATTGGATTCGGTTGGATGGAAATCATGTGCTAACTCCCATTTCTTATTAACCGATCAAATCCTAGTTAACCTAATTAGGGTTAACCTTGATAAATCCTAACTAAATCCTAATTAACACTAATTAGCCCTAATTAATACGAATTAACCATAATAGAACCCGATAAACCCTAATTAACCTAATTAAACCCTAATTACCCAAATTAACACAGATAAAACCCTAACTAAACCCTAATTGACCCTAATTACCCTAATTAAATCCTAATTAGCCCTGATAAACCCTAACTAAATCCTAATTAGCCCTATTTCTTAGCCTTGATAAACTCTAATTAACCTATTTAGACCCTAATTATTCTAATTAAACCTTAATACATCCCTAATTAACCCTGATAAGCCTAAATACAACTCTAACCCTAACTAAACCATAAACCCCATCACAATCACAAGTGACACAATATCAACTCCGTGAATGAACTCCATATTCCACCGAGAAAGGTGAGTTGGCTACCCACATTAGGAATATTCGTTGTTATTTTGTGATGTCCATTGACAACGAGTTAGTTACAACTCGTTGTCAACGAATTTGACAGTGAATCATTTTGTTTAAGGCATGCATGTTCTTGCAAATTAACCTAATGATTCCATTTTTTTAAAAATTTGAAATTTCATAAATGGTTGCATATGTTACCAATTTTCAAACGCATGCATGCATAAAAACTCTTAGTTCCCGTTCAAAGGTACTCATTACAAAGTAATGATTTGTAATGAGCCTTTGGATGTCCAGTTTGGACAATTTGGAAAAGCTAAGTGTTTATAAAACAGTGTATCGACTCATGCTCTGTGTTCTATGTCGTGAATATTTGGTAGACGTTCTCCAGTGTGTGATGCCCTAAAAAACCAAAAATTAATCTAGCCATGAATTAGTTTAATTAAAGGGGCTATTTTTATTAAGTAGCATTATGTGGGTGATAACTAAGTGTTAGGGAGCTAAAGAAGGGGTTACTGTGGCCTTGGGGGTTAAAATGCAATTTTAAAAAGTTAGGGGGCAAGAAATGTAATTTCAAAAAATATGGTGAACGGGATGCATATGCTATTAAGTGGCGTCATTTTGATGATGAGTGGGTGTTAGGAAGTGGAATGAGGGGTTAGGGTGATTTTAGGGTGAAGTTGTAATTTCTCAAAGTCGAGGGGCCAAAATACAATTTTGGAAATTTGACGGGCCAAAGTGCAAATTTTGAAAGTTTGTAAAATATGTCACAAGTTGGAGAAATCAGAGTTGGAAATTATAAACTATTTTGGAATAAGATTTAATAGGGTTAAATATAAAAGGGAAACTTTGGGGTGAAAAATAGAAATAAGAGAAACTCAAGAACATGGCTGAAGCACACGAGCATGACAACAGAAAGAGGAAGAAAAAAGGGAAGAAAAAAAGGGAAAGAAAGAGGAAGAAGGAGAAGAAGAATAGGAAGAGAAAACCTAAAATCGACGGGGTAATCCTTTCCTCTGAAGCCCTAAATTTTGGGAATTTGGGTTTGTTGTTGCTAGAATATTGATCGAGAGCCACAACTGGGAAATGGACCTGCAAAATAGAACACGGAGTGACCGTTGGGGGTGTTCCAGCGGAGGAAGCTCCGATGCTAAAGTCAGAACGTTGCTACAAAGGTAGACCTCTAAATAGCTGAAATGCACTGGGTGTGCCTGTGTATGAACCTGTCCATGTACCTAAAGGCCTCTCCATAATACAGACTTGGCTGACAGAGTCCTGATCGTCTTGCAACTCTCTTCTGGTAGGTCTAGAGACCAGCTGAGATCACGTTAGAATCCTTATTGATCCCTTCCTCATCCTCTCTCGGAAGCATTAGTATTCTTCTAGGACTCTGACATCTCTAATAGAGATCCTTTAAGATATGGGACCCACTGCTGACCACAAGCTAGTCCTACCACGTGTCACCACCTAGTAGGGCGAGCACATTTAGCCATATCATAATGCCCCATGCTTTTGATGGTTCTTCCAGAACAGCCAAAAGCACATAATGTAAGAAGAAATTCACCCGAAATGGCGTAACTGAAGTCCTCTCTTCCCCGTTACCATTACTCAGAGGGAACCACTTTTTCAGACAGTCTGCTCAGGAGCCCTGCTTGGGCAGTCTGCTTGGGCTTGGCCTTGGCAAGGTGCTCGAGCACCCTGCTTGGCCTTGGCAAGGTGCTTGAGCACTCTGTTCTGGCTTAGCCTTGGCAAGGTGCTTGAGCACCCCGCTCGGGATACCTGCTTGGGCAGTCTGCTAGGGGATGGACTTGGCAAGGTGCTTGAGCACCCTGCTAGGGAGACCAAATCAGGCAGTTTGCTCGGGCATGGCCTTGGCAAAGTGCTTGAGCACCCTGCCCGAGCTTGGCCTTGGCAAGGTGCTTGAGCACCCTGCTCGGGAGACCTACTCAGGCAGTCTGCTCGGGCTTGGCCTTGTAAGGTGCTTGAGCACCCTGCTCGGGACACCTGCTCTGGCATGGCCTTGGCAAGGTGCTCGGGAGACCTACTCGGGCATGGCCTTGGCAAGGTGCTTGGGCACCCTACTCAGACAGTCTGCTCGAGCATGGACTTGGCAAGGTGCTTGAGCACCTTGCTTGGGAGACCTGCTCGGGCTAAGCTTGGCAAGGTGCTTGAGCACCCCGCTCGGGATACCTGCTTGGGAAGTCTGCTCGGGGATGGACTTGGCAAGGTGCTTGAGCACCCTGCTCGGGAGACCAGCTCGGGTAGTCTGCTCGGGCATGGCCTTGGCAAAGTGCTTGAGCACCCTGCTCGGGCTTGGCCTTGGCAAGGTGCTTGAGCACCCTGCTCGGGCATGGCCTTAGCAACGTTCTTGAGCACCATGCTCGGGTTGTCTGCTCAGGCGAGCTTATTTTGACCCTTCCCTGCCATGTGGCAGGGACCTTTAAGGGATTTTACTCAAAATATTTTTGAGAGATGTGCAAGTACAACGGTTCGTTTGCCGCCAAAACAAGACGGTTACAAATTAATTTTCAAATTTATTGCTCCGAAGATCGTGCTAGATAAGTACAATGAATGTTGCCTCCCATTTAAGGGCGGTTACCCAAGCACTTCCTATATATTGAGCTTCCAAGCTTTATTTGCCCCCTGCTATTAATTCTCTTCATGCTCGGCTCAGTCTAAGCAAGTAAGTTTCTCTTCTTATTCCTTCTTGTTCAGCGCTTTATATATTTCCCTTCCGTAGTTCCCTTATTACATTCTCGCTACAGAATGTCTTCAACATCATCGAGTAGTTCTTCGTCGTCATCAACTAGTTCCACAAAAAATGCCCAAGAAAGTGAATTAGAAAGTAGATCTTCACCAGTAGGCACTTCAACCTCTAAGAGTAGAGTAGGAACTTCCACCCCTCAAGCTAGCACTCCGTTCCCCCGTAGGGATGCACTAGGGGATATTAAGAACGAGGCTGAGGATAAGTTTGATGAAGACACTTGGTTCACCTCAGATGAGAAGAGGAACAAGATGACCAAGGAGGACATAATAGAGCTTTCGGAAGAATTTCCATTTCCTCCTCCATTCTCTGCTCGGGTTCCAGCAATCCAAGAGCCCCCCAACTACGGTACAAATTTGGAGACAAGTGTCTACGAAGGCCATATTAAGTCTGGCTGCATAATTCATAAGCATCCTTTTGCAGTTGCATTCTTTAACTGCTATAAAATGGTGCCTGGTCAACTTATCCCCAATGGGTGAAGGAAGTTGGTTGGCCTAATCTACCTCGTGCAGACTTCGGGGTACCTGGTAATAGTTAACGACTTTATGAGGCTCTACCTTAAGGTATGCTTCATAAAGAATGTGGCTCGAAGTGTCAGGTTGTATTACATCCACAACAGGGTTAGGGTGATCAAAGGAGGTCCCAAATCCAACAAAGGTTGGCACTCCAGATACTTCTTCATACAGCGGCCGAGTGGTAAGTGGGAGTTCCCCAGGAAATGGAACGAATTTTGTAAAGACATTGAAAAGAAAGGCTTTTTAGCTCCCAATGCCCTCACGAAGACTCTCATTGATCACATAAAGAGAAGGGCGGTCTTAATAGTGACGAACCCCTCACCGATCAAAAGATGCAGCATGCGGGGCTTATTCCTCCTGCCCCCGATAGGCCTATTCCTTCAATCCCTGTTGTAGAACTTTGTGCTGCCTTGAGGCGTAGGACTTCCGAGTTAGCGATGGGGACGTCATCTTCTAGGACCCCGAGTTTAGGTAGAATCTGTAGACCATATTCATTCAATCACTTCTCTTGCTAAGTTTAAAATGCATTACCTGACTCTACTCTTTCCACATAAATTTCTGGCAAAGGCGAAGGTGGAAAAGGAGACTTCCTAGAACTATTGCAAAAAGCTTCCAAAGGAAAAAGGATTCTAGTTGCTGGTGAAGGCTCATCTCCTATCACAAAGAGGCCCCGTGCTTCTGTTCCTCCCGCGCCTCCTCTTATAGTCGAGGACATTCATGCAGACAAAGATCCTATTTTTTTTCCAAGATGGATGACTAAGAGAGATGATTCTGGCATGCCAAGCTCACACGTTTCTGCTCAGCATCTGGCTCACAGGGTGTTACCCAGCGATAAGGAGCCCCATGAAGCTTTTGGCATGGCTCATGTCCAAGCCGCCTACAATGTAACCCATTTCTTTCCTTTGATTTTTTTTACTTAGCTCTATCATTTTCCTTTACATGACTGTCTTATTCTCTCTTTTGTGTCCAGGCCTATTGCTATAGCAGCCAGATGCATAATAGATTTCAAATGGCGATGGACGTAGCGCGCGATGCGGAGACCGAGAAGAGAGATGCCTTTTCCAAGGTTAGTAACCTTGAAAAAGAAATCAAGGTCTTAAAAGCAGAGAAGATGGAGCTGTCTACCAAGGCCAGCCATCTGGAGAAGAGATGCGAAAAGCTCAAGAAGGCTGAGGCCGATGTTGGGGACAAGGCTATTGAAGCGTTTCTTAATGGCACAGCTGGAGAAGAATGGTTACGCAAGCGCACGGAGGATGGTCTTTCGATCTTCGAGCAAGGATTTCAGAAAGCCAAGGAGCTGACATTGGCCAAGTATCCCAGTTTCTTCCTGGATGACATAACCGTGCCTGTCTTTAGGTCACTTTCAGGGAGATTGCAGTGCCTACCGAAACTGGAGATGTCATTTCCCAAGGGGAGAAGAGTGGCCAGCCTGGGAACACTCATGCGCCTTAGGATAGCTTGCTCCCGTCTTTCCCCTTTTTGTAATTTCTTTTTATGGCTACTTAAGTACTCTTGCTGCCCCGCAGGAGCTTTTGAATGAGACATGTCTTTTCACTATCCCTTGGAAGGGTGTGTTTTATTTTTCCAATTGTGTTTCTATCCTTCACATCTTGCCATACTTTTACTTTGACACGTGCCCTTATCATCAGCTAAGGGCTGGCAAAGAAGCCTCGCACTCACGCTCGGCCAAGTTTCGAATTAACAAAACAGGGTGGGGCGACGAACTCCCACTTGGTTTTGCCATTTCTTAGGCTAGAACTAAAGCTAGACCCTGTCAGCTAACACTTGTGTGCTATCCTATCACATTGGGTGATTGCTTGAGCGATGCACGCAGTCTTGCTGCTTGGCCACGCTACTTGGGCATGCGGCTTAGGCATCTAAATTTATCTTGTTCTTGAGAACTTAAAATTAAATATCTCTGCTTGAGCAAAAGATCGATAAATAAGAAATTGTTCCCAACCTATTCTGGTCGTACCCAAGGGCCCAATAGGGGTCCCATTTCACGCGAACACGTCGACATTATCAACGGTCAATTTTTCAACGCATTGAACCGTTCAAAATGTGCTCACCCAAGTCACGTGCATTCTTTGCTTCGCACGCCTCACGCACGACTTAGTCCCCAATTATTTTACATCAACGTGACTCACGGTAGCCCGTCGTCACACCGAAACCACCCAAGAACCTTTTCACCAAAAACATCGGCCGACGGCGCACTTGGAGCAACGGGGTTAAGGGGCAAATGGCATTGGCCAACCCCAGGGGGTCGGCCTTGGCCTCCATGAGGGGTTGGCCTCAGCCATTTTCCCCCGGTGGTTCACCCCTTTTCGCACTTTTTTTGCTTCGTACGTAACTTTGGCACCTTGTTCGCTACGTGGGTACAATTCTTGGCAACACGCTCGTCATAACGAAACTTTCGGATTCATCATTGCTTATCAAAACACCTACCAATGGCGCGCCCGAAGTTTGCCAAAAGGATAAGTGGCCTTGGGCTCCAAAAATGGGAGTTGGCCATTTGGCCTTAGCCAGCCCCAGGGGGTCGGCCTCGGCCTTCCCCATGCCTAGGGGGTCGGCCTCAGCCATTTTCCCCCGGTGGTTCACCCCTTTCCCGCATACCCATTTTCACACTTTTTTCATTTCTTATGCTTCGTACGTAACCTTGGCACCCTATTCGTCACATGGGTACGATTCTTGTCGACACGCTCGTCGTAACGCACCTTCTGGATTTGCCATTGCTCATCAAAACACCTACCGTCGGCGTGCCCGAAGTTCACCGAAGAGGGGAGTGGCCTTGGCCTCCCTTCATGGGAGTTGGCCATTGACCTTGGCCATCCCCTAGGGTCGGCCTCGGCCTCCCCAGGGGTGGTGGCCTTGTCCTTCCCCTAATTTTGGCCTATGGCCTCCACTCCCGCGCGCACTTGTTTTCTCGAGTCTTTGCACCTCCGCGATGTTAACGAACGTTCATACATCAACCTTGCGACGTCCGTCGTGCATCAACCTCGCGACGTCCGTCGTGCATCAACCTCGCGACGTCCGTCGTGCATCAACCTCGCGACGTCCGTCGTGCATCACCTTGCGACGTCCGTCGTGCATCCACCTCGCGACGTCCGTTCGTCCAACAACCTCGCGACGTCCGTCGTGCATCAACCTCCTGATGTTCGTCATGCATCAACCTCACGACATCCGTCGTGCATCACCTCGCGACGTCCGTCCTGCATCCACCTCGCGACGTCCGTTCGTCCAACAACCTCGCGACGTCCGTCGTGCATCAATGTTTTCAGACAGGTAGAGCGACGCTGTGTGGGGCAGGCAACGTGAATTTGGGAACCAGCAGTCCAATGGAGAACCAGTATTTTGGGACCCCCTGGTGACGTGTCACTCCCAGGGGACGACATGTGGCACTTTATGACATAAGCACACTGTTTCCTATAAATAGTGCACTTTATGACACAAAGGATGACTTCTTCTTCATTATCACAAAATCACTTTCTCACTCTAGAATTTGGGAGCTCTTGGATTCTAGTGAGAGAAAGACAAATTGGACATAACTTTGGACCGTAACATTGGACACTGACTCGGACCTTGACGTGGACTGTCGATTGCCAGCCCTGCTCATCTCAGCCTTGCCTTCGCAGCATTGCCACTCCTCACGGCCTGTCTGGGAAGCCTTGCTCTCTGCCCTTACTCCGTCCTTGCTGTCTCTCACCTTGCATACTTGGAAGCTGACTCGGACTGCAGCCTTTGTGGCACCTCCACGTAGGTACGAACCCACTTTCCTTGGCATCAGCAATTATGCCAGAAAAGAAAAGTCTTCATTACTTAACCAGAAAGACTGAAATTACAATGGGATTCCTACAACCCTGTTATTCATCTGACTAACTAAACACTAAGCTGCAAAAAATTTTGAGTTTTGTTTCATCCAAAGTCTACTCTACTTGCCCTCAAAAAAGGAACGTATCTTGCGTTTGCACAAGATACTATTGATAGTACCGCCGTAGATTCTCCGCATTCCAAGTTCGAGGGATTAGGTCCCCTGAAAGCGTCTCTAATGAGTAGGCACCTGGTCTTAGCACTTTCGATATGTAATACCTTCCCAGTTTGGCGATCATTTCTCGATGGCCTCTTTTGGGTCTGACACTTCTAGCTTTCAGAGGACTAAATCTCTCATTCGAAACAGCTTCGTGTGAACTCTTCGATTATAACGCCAAGCAATCCTCCACTTTATTAAGATCGATCTCTCCAGGGCTTCATGTCCTCTAAGAGATTGAGATTTCCTCGAAGGTTCACTTCATTCTCTTCCTCCGTAAACTGCAATATTCGAACTGTTGGGAGTCCTACTTCAATAGGCAAGAATGCCTCCGTCCCAAAACATAGTAGAAAAGGAGTTTCTCCCGTGACGGAGTGAGGAGTTGTTCGATATGCCAAAAGTACCTTGGGGAGCTCATCTACCCATGCCCCCTTGGCCTCATCGAGTTTTCTCTTCAAGCCTTGAAGAATGCTTCAGTTCATATTCTCCGTCTGTCCATTCGATTGGGGGTGGGCCACTGATGTGAAGCGAAGATTAATGGAAAGGCCTTTACAAAAGTTCTGAAAGTTGGAGTTGTCGAATTGTTTCCCATTATCCTTGATCAGGATTTTTGGAACCCCAAAACGACAAACAACGTTCTTGCAAAAGAATTCTTCACACTTTGCCGTTGTTATAGTAGTCAGCGGTTCAGCCTCGGTCCACTTCGTGAAATAGTCGATGGCGACTATCACAAAACGTCATTGACCTGTTGCCATAGGAAATGGACCCAGAATATCCATCCCCCACATCGCAAAGGGAATTGGAGAAGTTAAGATAATGAGCAAAGTTGCCGGCGTATGCGAGAGAGGAGCGAACTTCTCGCATTGGTCACATTTTCTTGTGAAACTGACAGTGTCCTTTTGCATTCCCGGCCAGTAGTAACCTTGCCTTAGGATTTTGTGTGCTAGATTCCATCCGCCTAAATGCAGCCCATAAATGCCCTCATGAACTTCCCGCAACGCATAATCCGCTTCTCTAGGGCTTAAACACTTGAGATATGGTAGGTTGAAAGACTTTTTGTAAAGGGCCCCATCTACAAGAGCATACCGAGCAGCTTTGGAGCGCAGGTTGCATGCTTCACTCAGCTCTTCAGGTAATCTTCCCGTGGTGAGGAGCTCAACGTATACTGCTCGGGAGAACTCTGAAACGTCTGTGGAGGCTAGCCTAGATAGGGAATCTGCTTGAGCATTCTGATCCCTTGGTTTCTGGTGAATAGTAAAATTTTTGAACCTGGCTGCCTGAGTCATTACAACTTGAAGATATTGGATCATTCTCTCATTTTGGGCTTCGTATTCTCCCAAAATGTGGTTCACCACTAATTGGGAATCACTGTGAACGGAGAGAGAATCTACTTTTAAGAAGTGTGCCAGTCTTATCCCTGCCAGAAGTGCCTTGTACTCGGCTTTATTGTTTGATGCTTGGAAGTCAAAACGAAGAGCGTATTCAATAACAAATTTCTCCGGGCTGACCAATATAATGCCTGCTCCACTGCTACCCACCGTAGATGAGTCATCGACATAAAGGAGCCAAGGGTCCGAAGTTTCAGAGATGATTAGTTATGGGGGGTTTTCTGGTACAATGCACTCAACCACAAAATTTGATAAGGCTTGGGCCTTAATTGCGACGCGGGGCTTGTGTTTGATGTCAAATTCCCCTAACTCTACCGACCAGTTGACCAGCCTTCCCGACGCCTCAGGACTTTGCAGAACTTTCCCCGAAGGCTGGTCAGTCAAAACTGTGATCGTATGCGATTGGAAATAAGGTCGGAGTTTTCTGACCGAAGTAATCAGGGCTAGAGCCATTTTGACTATTCGGGTATACCTCATTTCCACATCTTGTAAAACCTTGCTTACATAGTAAACAGGCTTCTGCGTATCGTTCTCTTCTCGAAATAAGTCGGTGTTAGCCGCCACTTTACTAACCGATAAGTAGAGGAAGAGGAGTTCACCTGTGAGCGGCTTAGTGAGAAGAAGAGGGGACACTAAGTATCGCTTCAATTCTTCAAAATATTTCTGGCATTCCTCCGTCCAGACAAAATCTTTCGCCTTCCTGATGGCCCTGAAGAAAGGCAGACATTTTTTGGCAGATTTTGACATGAATCTCCCCAAAGCGACGACTTTTCCTGTGAGTTCTTGCACTTGTTTGATTGTCTTGGGTTGATTCATGGCATGAATGGTGCTTATCTTCTCTGGGTTGGCCTCGATGCCCCGTTGGGAAACTATGAACCCTGAAAACTTGCCAGATGCTGCTCCAAATGCGCACTTGAGTGGGTTTAGCTTCATCTTGTAAGATCTTAGGATGTCAAAGGTTTCCTTGAGGTTCTCAACATAAGCTCCTGCTTTGACGCTTTTCACTAGCATGTCATCCACATATACTTCCATGTTCTTCCCGATTAAGTGGCGAAAGATCATGTTGACCAAACGTTGATATGTAGCACCCGCGTTCTTGAGCCCAAAGGGCATGACTCTATAGCAGTAGTGCCCTCGCTCTGTGATGAAGGAGGTTTTAAGGATGTCATTTTTAGACATCCTTATTTGATTGTACCCCGAATAGGCATCCATGAAGCTCAGTAATTCATGACCCGAGGTGTCGTTAATGAGGATATCAATCCGAGGAAGTGGGTAGCTGTCCTTTGGGCATGCTCTGTTAAGGTCAGTAAAGTCGATGCATATACGCCAACAGTCGCCTGATTTGGGTACCATCACAACATTGGCAATCCAATCAGGGTAAGAAATTTCCCTGATGAATCCGGCTGCCAATAACTTATCCACCTCCTCCTCAATTTTCACTTGCCTTTCCGGGGCAAATGTCCGCTTCTTCTGCTTGACCGGCTTCTTGAGCGGGTCTACATTCAATTTATGGGTGATTACCTCGGGATCGATCCCGGGCATATCAGATGCTATCCACATGAATATGTCTGAGTAACTTTGCAGAAGATTAACAAGCTTGAGCTTGAGGCCTTCTGCTAATCATGTTCCAATCCTCACTGTCTTTTCCTTGTTCCCAGGGTATAACTCCATCTCTACCAGGTCCTCAGCTGGCTTGCCTCTTTTTGTCACGCCCAAAAAACGAGAGGCCGCGACTAACATCAAACTCCATTATATACCATTACAGTTCTAAAGATAACGGTATAGACAGAGCAACTAAATCCTCTAAGATAAAATATATCCACAAAAAAAATTCTAAGACAATCTGTTCACCAAAATAATTCCACTGAGTATTCCTTTACAAAATAATTACCAAACGCAGCGGTGAAATAATTTACACAAGAATTAATTCTATCAAATCACCCATATCGGGGTAAAGGTCTCCAAAAAGAATTTCATTATCCAATTTTGCTCATAAGATTAATACTCTAACTTCAGGGTCCATACACGTCTTTAAACCAAGATCCAAACACGCCAATGACATAACCATTATAAAGATATAGCAGATGCCACAAACACCATTATCTAAATCTCAATCTTACTTATCTCAAAAGATCCAAGAGTTTAAATACAATCCTTTCAAAAACTTAACTAATAATCTTCCTCATCAAAATCCACTAAAACCAACTAATATGACCAAAGCTCTACTATTCAATACAGATTCCAAGTCTCAAAGCCAAATTACTCACTTCCGGGTGGAGTTCTCAAATGATTTACATGCTCAATTATACTAACAAAAACTAAATGCTCTAAATTCCCCCAAACATGCCACGCCCAAAACCACGTCTGATACCTGTGGTAAGGGACAAAACAAACGAGTAGGGGGTGAGCTCTAATAGCCCAGTAAGTGAAAAACAAATGGGAAGCAAATACAATCATTTGTAGTCCAAAACAAAACCAAATCTTTGACGAACAAGATATAGCAATTGACTACAATGCAAATAAGGCGAATCAAATATACGAAATGTTCACAAGGTGGTCCAAAGAACCCAAATCAAATACAAGCCCGAAGGTACGAAAGTGAGCAATTATATCTTACTGTCAAATACCAAAGCAAACGTCATTAAGCGTTTAACCCCAAACACATTTCATTTATATGTCGGGTACGCTACAAACATACGATGACTGTGGTGGTCATAAGACCCAAATGTCGAACCAAACATCAAACGTGTGCTCCGGAGCATACTAGGAGGCTTCGGCTCTCTAGTATAACAAACATGTGTCCAAAGGACCCTCTCAATTTGAGAGTTGTTCAACATAGTCAATGTCAATCTTAAATTGACGGTCACAAATGTACAAATTCAAAGTTGTGCATCATTAAGGCACAAATGAGAAGGGGTAAACAAGGTTCTCAATGAAGGCAAAAGTGGAGCAATCAATTACAAACGAGCATAGATGAATCAAAAGTGACGAAAATATAAGCCTTCGGATTTTCGAAGATACCTTTCCACAGCAAAAATCGTATAAACCCTTTCAAAACAAGATAAATCAACCGTAACAACTCTTTTTTCAAATTTAAAGAAGCAACCCATACCATAGCAAAAACGTTACAAACCCTTACCACAGCAAGAATGTTCAAACCCTTACCACAACAAGATTGTTCAAAGCCTTACCTCAAACAAGCTTTCGAACAAAATAAAACCTCAAAGCACCACTCTAGCGCCAAAAGAGCTTTCCAAGCGTTCCATTCTCTCTATCTCCTCCGCAAAGGAACAAGGAACTAAGAACAAAAGGGCTAAAATAAAACAAAGAGGCTATTTGTATGAAGGTAAATAAATTACACTATTCATTCAAAGCAATACAAGTTTAAGTCGACTCAAACCTTCAGCCGTTTTTTCTCTTGATTCAAAACACTTTTAAGTCGACCGAAAACACCTTTTTAGTCTACTGAAAACACCTTTTATGAAAATACTTTTAATTCTACCAAAAACAACTTTAAGTAGACCGAAAATAGTTTTAAGTCGACTGAAAGTACTATTCATCGACTGAAGTTACTGTTCATCGACTAAAAGTTTCTGTTCATCGACTAAAAGTTTCAGAAACCCTTTTTAGTCGACTAAAAACCACTTTTAGTCGACTGAAAACTTCATAAATTCCAAAACACCATTTCCCTTCATTTTGATTCGAACGAAACCACTTTCATTCGACCAAAAATTTCAAAAATAATCCCAAACCATTTTCTTAATTTTTTAACAAAAGAACACAAATTTATTTATTCAAAAATACTAATTTCACACAAAGAAAAGAAAATTTTCAGGGTATTACACTTTCGACCTTCGTTTTATTTCTCAAGTCTTCAATTATACGAGTCTCGTTACTTTTGGTTCCGCACGATGCCATGTAGCATTGCCGAGCCACCACTTGGTCTCCCTTGACTTCTCCAACTCTGTGTTCCGTGGGGAACGTCATTTTCATGTGGTACGTAGATACCACTGCTTTCAATTGGTTCAACGATGTTTTGCTGAGGATTACATTATAGGCTGAAAGAACACGGACCACCACGAAATCCAACATTAACTTTGCTTGAGCCGGGGGGGGGGGGTGCCCACGGCAATGTGTAGTGCAATGATCCCTTCGCAAACCACAGGGTGGTTGGAGAATCCATAGAGGGGCGTGTCTATCTTGCACAGACGGCGGATGGGATGTTCATTTTTTGGAATGCTTCATAAAAGAGGACCTCTGCCGAGCTCCCACTATCCACGAGGATTCTCTTCACGTCGAAGTTGCGCACTCGGAGTGTAACCACTAGGGGGTTGTCATGGGGTGTCTTGGTGTCCCCAACATCTTCCTCAGAGAAAGATATTGTTAGGACTGGCTCTGTTTTCTGCTTCTTAGCTGAGGGCCCAACATTGGTGTACACTTCTCTCGCGTAAGCTTTTGGCCCCTATCCAGACGAACCTCCAGCTGCAATTCCCCCCGAGATAGTGTTGATGGTGCATGCATTTTCTTGCGCTTCTTCTTTTCTTGCTAAGGGAGCGGCTTCCCTTCTGTCATATCTTCTATTGACAAATTTCTTAAAATCCCCTCGCTTGATGAGAGCTTCTATTGCCCGCTTGAGCGACTCACAATTGTCCGTGGTGTGGCCATGGTCATTGTGATATCGGCACCACAAATTTCTATCTCTTTTACTCGGTGTTGACCTCATTTTGTCCGATCGCTCTAAGATCTCCTTATCCTTTATTTCATGAAGGATTTGTGACGGCCTAGCATTTAACGGTGTCAGATTTTTCATATCAAACAGCTCATTAGGGTGTCTTTCATCCCGCCTTGAGCGCTTAGAGTTTCCCCCTCCTCTGGGACTATTATCTCGGGCTCGCTTCCCTTGTTCTTGCCTGTTATCACCTCGATGTCTCTTATGTGTTTCCAAGTATTCTTTGGACTGGATGTATTTGTTGGCTTTATCCAACAGCGCGCTCATGCTACCAGGGGGACTCTTGTTGACTACAAACGTAAATTTGGAAGTGGCTCGAAGTCCGCACAGGAAAGCGGTGTACTTCACCAACTCATCTAAATTGTCGATTTCCAACGTTGCTGCTTTGAAGCTTCCCAAATATTATGACAAAGACTCGTTCCTCTCTTGTACCATGTTGAGAAGGCTTGCTGAATTCTTCCTTCTGGTTCAACTGCTCACAAAATGTTTCTGAAACAGATCAGAGAGTTGAGCAAATGAGTGAATTGATCTTGGTGGTAGGGACTTGAACCACGCATGGGCCGCTCAATGTGGTTGGAAAAGTACGGCTCATGACAGCATCGAAAACCTGGAGGAGTAACATGTTCGTTTGAAATTAGTAGACGTGCTCCCCGGGATCCCCACTCCCATCGTACATATCACATTGTGGCATTCAAAAATTGGGAGGCAACTTCGCTTTTTCAATCGCCTCGGATAGGGGTACCCAGAATCCTCCCTTGGGGGAGAGAATTCCTTTGGGCGGAGTTCAGAGACGGTTTTATGAGAAGTTCATCCTTGGGGGCGTACTTCCCCTGCCTCATGGGGAACCCATCCTTGGGGACGTCGTCCCCTGTCAGCATGGCAGCGACCACGAGATCGTTGCCCAGAATGGGAGACGAATCTGTACTCCCCTCCATTGATGTCTCCCGCCAGAAGCATGAACCGCTCCTGGTAACATGCTCATCGGCCTCCTTTTGGGGACAATAACTAGGATCAGCCTCTAATCTATACTTTTGGCCATAACTTAACCTTGAGGTCAGCTTAAGGCGGAGGTCACTGGGATCCAAGTGAGTCTAGTCGGTGGAAGTCGTAGGAACCACAACTTCAAGCGTTCTTTGTAAAGTACTAACCATGCCTTTAAGCTCATGGATCTCCCTTGTTAGATCCGCGTTCGGCGTTTTGAAAAGCTTTCGGCTTAGGTGGTGATGAAGGAGTCCTCTTTTTAGCGTGGGAGTTGGGGAATAAATTCCCCTTGAACCGTCGCTCATCTAGGGCATAACATAAGTTACATTAACTCGGTCATCGCTGGAATATTGATGAGACGGTGTCAAACGTTGGTCCTTTCGGTGAGAGCCACTGGATCGCATTCGTCGATTATGAATCGAGCAACTGACTGGAGACGTGTTGGAAGATATTTGTCTGGCCATGTTCCCTGTCAGGCCCACGGATGGCGCCCAAAATGTTGCTGCTAGAATATTGATCAGGAGCCACAGCCGGGAAATAGACCTGCAAAATAGAACATAGAGTGACCGCCAGGGGTGTTCCAGCGGAGGAAGCTTCGATGCTAAAGTCAAATGTTGCTACAGGGGTAGAACTTTGAATAGTAGAAATGCACTAGCTGTGCCTATGTGTGAACCTGTCAACGTACCTGAAGGCCTCTTCATAATATAGACTCGGCTGACAGAGTCCTGATCATCTTGCAACTCTCTTCTGATAGGTCTAGAGACCAGCTAAGATCACGTTAGAGTCCATATTGATCCAATCATCATCCTCTCTCGGAAGCATTAGTATTCTTCTAGGACTCTGACATCTCTAATAGAGATCCCTTCAGATATGGGACCCTTTGTTGACCATAAGCTAATCTTGCCACGTGTCACCACCTGGTAGGATGAGCTCATTTCATTTAGCCATATCATGGATGAAATTCGGTTGAATATATATAGTACATATAAATATATATGTGTTTCGGTTTTATATGTGGGTGGGGAAGAGAAGAATTGTGATAATTTTTGTTGTAGTTAATGTAGATGAAAGCTTAAAATGGAGAATGAAGAGAACATAATTAGGGTTTCATGGGAAATGTGTGTTCGGGGTGTGGTTGTGGGTATGTTAGTGTGTGTTCTTTGGGTTTGTAATGGGTATGGATGGATGGTGTTTAATAGTGCGAAATTGATGTATAAAAATGAGTTTAGGTCATGAATTCGGTGTATATTAATGTGTTTGGATAACATAAGATGGAAATTAATGAGGAAATCCATTCGTGAGTGTGTGGAGTGTGCACCCAGGTATGCAGCAGGTTGGAGGAGGAAGGTGAGTGTGTGTGCAGATGTGAATAGTGACTGTTTTTGTCACTAAAGATGGAAATTAAGTAATCAGTTTAAAATTTGAATTTTTACAAATACTTAGGGTCATATTTAGCCAAATTTCAAAACAAAGACCCCAACTATTTTTAAAATACCTACATCGGGGAAACTTTTCAGATTTTTCTGAGGTCCGGCAGGGGGTTAACGAATGCGGTGATTTTGGAACTTTACGGTGAAGTTTAAAATATTAAACGAATGTGGTTTTGCGCAAAAATTTTATGGGGACCTTAGGATTATGAGAAGTTTCATTTCCCAAAATTCTGAGTCATCCCGAAGTCATTAGCTATTTTTTGCCGAACATGCTTTTAAGGGCTCGGTCTGAACACCGATTTGGGATTTTCGGCCAAAAATTTTTCAAAATTCTTTTTAGGTCAAAAATAACTTTGGCAAGCTTAAAATAGCATTTTAAAGTGGTTTTGAAATTTTTCTCATGTCGGGAACCCTCATGAGGCATTTTGGTAAATTGTTGCCCGAAGAGGGGTATTTTGGTAATTTTCTCGATAAAATTTTCCAAGGGACTTGTTACACCGAAAAGAGTTGTAAAATACCTGAAATGTTGTCTTGAAGCAGATTTGGGGTGTTGGGGTGGTAGTGAACTGCGACACCCTCAACCCAGGTGACGTCACCGCCCTGAGTTATCGATCATAATTACATTCAAATCCCTGTGCTAAATACAGAGCAACTACATCCCCATACGCATACATCATTAATTGACGCTCCAAAATGCGTCCTTACAAAAAAATTTCTTACAAACATACGTCATACTGCAGCGGAAGACTTTTAAGTCTCTAAACAACATGAATGGTTACAACCTAATATACGACTGTAGTCGTGTGACTCTTATTAATCTATCTCGCAACTCAACCTTTATCTCACCATTTCCAGCTTGTCTTACCTCACACAACCTATCCCCTTGCTCAAGTTTTCTAGCTTGTTTCTCTTCTCTTTTTCTAGGGAATTTTCCTTGATCCACCCTATAGCCTGCACAATACAACATAAGGAATTAGCACAAATCGCCCAGTAAAGACAACACGAGGAGTATCGTATACTAATGATTCAAAAAAGACTCGGAGGAATAATAATCATCTCAACGATAGCAATGAATCCAGAGTATACAATAAATTTCAGCATCAACATAACTTGTCAAACGATAATTTTTCTTTCGTTAGACTGAGCGGCTTTAAGGCCCAACAGAGCAGCATTATTGCCACCTCCTCATGGACAAGACTGACTGACCGACTATGCAAGTGAACACTAAAACAGGAAATTGAAAAGATAAACATCAACGAAATACAAGTCATTAAAATCATTAACATCAAAAGAAAATCAAATGCAATGCAACTCAGACATGACAGACTAGACTCGACAAGACACGACTCGCGCGCCCTACATCCTCTTTGCCAGTGATCATATTTCATAGGCCATCCTCCTCATATTGATGTCCCAATTTACGGGATGTTCATCTCAGTCTTAGGTAAATAGAAGAGACACTGCCAACGAGCAGGGAACTCATCTAGAGTGCTTTCCCTAACCCCGTTATAGCCAAGCAACAGGACTTCATCAACTGGGGGGACTAAGGGAAAATTTATTCCACCTTATCTCCTCAACAACACAGCTCAACAAGGAATACCATATCAGAAGATCAACTGGTGTTCAGACCTAACAACAAGAGTTCAACGTAACACCATCAACAGGGCGGACTTGGGAGAAGTTTGCCGCAAGCCCTCAACAACGTTCTTGCATAAGAGAAATGTCGACTACCAATAAGTGCCGACATTTCACAACAACACGCAATGACCTCAACAACATCATCGCCAGCGACAGGGCGGACTAGGGAGAAGTATGCCACAAGTCCTTAATGGTGTTCTTAAACATGAGAGATATCGGCTATCAATAATCGACGAGGTCTCACACATCCTCTACGCAATATCATCCCCAACGTCAGGTATACTAATCAAATCGAATCATAGCGTACTAGAACCCGACTTATTCTTACCAAACTTCATCAACATGGCGGACTAAGGGAAATTACTCAACCTTAAGTCCTCAACAACGTAATTCCAAATCAACGAATACCGGTTACAATAATTACCGGTGTCAAATCATAACCACAAGAGTCCAACAAAACGTCATCAACATGGCATGCTATTCGAAACAATGAATTAGCATAATAGAACCGCATTGTCCTTACCTCATTGGCTTATAGCTGAAGCAACTCACAATCTCTGATCGTAACGAGCTGCATCACCTAGTGAAATAATACTCTGCTCGTTAGACATCATTCCACATATACGCACTCCTTATTGTACCCCTTCCCACTTAATAGTTTATAGCGTCTTACGACAACTTGTTAATCCGATCCGATAACCGATCATTAACCCAGCCTTATCGATTCCTCCATAATAACCACTCCTGTTATTTAATGTATTAACACCATTCCTCACTTCCCATCACTCGGGACGCTGGATAACACGCGTTCCCAAAAATTTAGTGCCAACATGACAAATTACCAAAATACAACCTGATGGTTACCGTCGCCAAAAAAATCTCAAAACCACTTTAAAACGCTATTTTTAGCATCTTGAAATCATTTTTGACCTAAAACATATTTTACAAAATTTTCGCCCAAAAATTTCGAACTAGTGTCTAGACCGAGTGCTTAAAAGCCTATTCGGCCAAAAATAGCTAACGACCTTGAAATGACCAGAAATTTTTAGAAATAAAACTTCTCAGCATCCTAGGGTCCTCATAAAATGTTTGAGCGAAACAGCGCTAGTTTTGTATTTTAAATTCCACTGTACATTTCAAAATCACAATGTTCATTAACCCTCTTCCCAACCTCGGAAAAATATGAAATGTTTCCACAATGTAGATCTCTAAAAAATAACTAGGGTCTCTGTTTTGTGCTTTGGCTAAATCGGACCCTAACGAGTTTTAAAAAATTGGATAAGAAACTGCTTCATCACTTTTTATCTTTAGCGACAATTACATGTTACTATTCAGATCATCACACACACTAACACACCTTGACCACACACACTCATCCTCTTCCCCCTTCAGCCGTCACACACCCCTGAGCACATTTCTCCTTCAATCCCACCTGAATTTCTCACTTTTCCTCACTTTTTATCACTTAATCGGATTGCAATTTACATTTTAATGCCCTAAGTCCATCCAATTTACATAATTATACCACGCTAATCCATACCCATTACCGAAATTGAAGAACACACACCCACGCACACTGAAACCTTGCCAAATTCGAAACCCTAATCACTTTCTCTTCTTGGTTGTGCTTTAGATTCTCATATTACACAAGCTATCACGATCCCCTTTCAATTTCCATCCCGAATCTACATATATTCGACCGAAGCATATATATGCATATATATACGTCACATATTCTTCGACAAATTCAACCAATTTCCACAATTTTTGGTTCAAGGTTCATACCCTATTTGGGTTCGGATTCAATCTTATTTTCCTTTTCTTCCCCTCCTTCTTCTTCCTCCTTTTTCCTCTTTTTTTTCTTCTCTTTTTTTTTTCCTTCCCGGGGCTGCTTCTGCTCTTATTCTTCGTGCTCTTCAGTTTGTCTTATTTCTATTTTCTGCCCCAAACTTTCCTTTTATATTTTTTTCCCACGAGATTTTCTCCCAAAGTATTTTAATATTTCCCACTTTGACTCAGCTTATTGCAACCAGGAGGTGGCCATCGTGCATGGTCTGATTTCCTCAGATTATGGTACATTTTGCCAACTTTCAAAATTTGCACATTGGCCCTCAAGTTTTTAAAATTGCATTTTGACCCCTCAACTTTGGGAAATTGCAATTTGACCCCAAAATCAACCTAACCCCTCCTTTAGCCCCCTAACACCTCACTATCATCGAAATGATGCTTCTTAATAAAAATGTGCATCATGTTCACCATATTTTCCAAAATAACATTTTAACCCCCAAGGGCACACTAACACCTTATTTAGCTCCCTAACCCTTAATTATCACCAACATATTGCTACTTAATAAATATAGCATTCCTTAATTAGTCAAACTCACAGTTAGATTAATTATCGGTATTTTTGGGGTATCACACCCTCAGGGGGTATTTTGGTAATTTTCTGCCCAAAGGGGGGTATTTTGATAATTTTCCATGTTGACGCCAAATTTTTTGGAACGCGTGTTATTTAGCGTCTGGAGTGGTGGGAAGTGAGGAATGGTGTTAATACGTTAAATAATGGGAGTGGTTATTGTGGAGGCATCGATAAGGCTCGGTTAATGATCCAGTTATCGGATCGGATTAACAAGTTGTCATATGAAGCTATGAATGGTTAAGTGGGAAGGGATAGAATAAGGAGTGCGTGTATGTTGAATGATGACTAACGAGCAGGGTATGATTTGACTAAGAGATGCAGCTCGTTGCGATCAGAAATTCTGAGTTATTTTGGCTATAAGCCAATCTGGTAAGGACAATGTGGTTCTATTATGCTAATTCATTATTTCGATTAGCATACCATGTTGATGACATTATGTTGGACTCTTGCTATTATGAGTTGACATTAGCAGTCATTGTGATCGGTGTACGTATATTTGAATTGTGTTGTTGAGGACTTAGAGTAGAATAATTCCCTTAGTCCGCCATGTTGATAGAATTTAATGAGGATGATGCGTGTCCTAGTATGCTATAATTTGACTCGATTAGCATACATGACGTTGGGGGTGATATTGTGTAGGGGTTATTGGGTGGTTGTTGTGAGATGTCGGTAATTATTGATAGCCGGTATCTCTTCTCTTTGAGAACGCCATTGAGGACTTGTGGCAAACTTCTCCCGAGTCTGCCCTGTCCTTGATGATGATGTTGTTAAGGTCATTGCGTTGTTGTTGTGGAATGTCAGCACTTATTGGTAACCGACATTTCTCTTATGTAAGAATGTTGTTGAGGGCTTGCGACAAACTTCTCCAAAGTCTGCCATGTTGATGATGTTACGTTGAACTCTTGTTGTTAGGTCTGAACACCGGTTGATCTTCTGATTCAGTATTCCTTGTTGAGCTGTGTTGTTGAGGACATAAGGTGGAATAAATTTTCCCTTAGTCCCCCCCCCCATTGATGAAGTCATGTTGCTTGGCTGTAACGTGGTTAGGGAAAGCACTCTAGATGAGTTCCCTGCTTGTTGACAGTGTCTCTTCTATTTACTTGAGACTGAGATGAACATCTCGTAAAATGGGACATCGATATGAGGAGGATGGCCTGTGAAATATGATCACTGGCAAAGAGGATGTATGGTGCATGAGTCGAGTCTGTCATGTTTGGTCGAGTTTAGTCTGAGTTGCATTGCATTTGATTTTCTTTTGATGTTAATGATTTTAATGACTTGTATTTTGTTGATGTTTATCTTTTCAATTTCCTATTTTAGTGTTCACTTGCATAGTCGGTCAGTCAGTCTGTCGGTCAGTCAGTCTTGTCCATAAGGAGGTGGCAATAATGTTGTTCTATTGGGCCTTAAAGCCACTCAGTCTAACGAAAGAAAAATTATCGTTTCACAAGTTATGTTGATGCTGAAATCCATTGTATACTCTTGATTCATTGTTATCGTTGAGACGATTATTATTCCTCTGAGTCTTTTGAATCATTTGTACATGATACTCCTCGTGTTGTCTTTGCTGGGCGATTTGTGCTCATTCCTTATGTTGTATTGTGCAGTCTATAAGGTGGATCAAGGAGAACCCCCTAGAAAAAGGAAGAGAAACAAGCTAGAAAATTTGAGCAAGGGGATAGGTTGTGTGAGGTAAAACAAGCTAGAAATGGTGAGATAAAGATTGAGCTGTGAGATAGGTTGATAAGAGTCACACAACTACAGTCGTATATTAGGTTGTAACCATTCATGTTGTTTAGAGACTTGAAAGTCTTCCGATGCAGTATGATGTATGTTTGTAAGAAAAAAAATTGTAAGGACGCATTTTGGAGCATCTGTTAATGATGTATGAGTATGAGGATGTAGTTGCTCTGTATTCAACACAGTGTTTTGAATATAATTATGATCGATAACTCAGTCCGGTGACGTCACCTGGGTTGATGGTGTCGCAAGTTGGTATCAGAGCTTAGGCAAAAGATTCTTTAGACTTTTGAAGTGTCTGGTAGAAGGCCTAAGTTGTTGATGAGAGGAGTAGAAGAAGAATCTTGATGATTTGGCTAAACTAGGGGGATTGTTAAGATATGTGGGTTGAGGTTGGCTAAGGCATATTTATTCATGACCTCAGCATTCCTGCTACTACTGCAGGGAAAGGAAGAAAGAGCTGGTTGACCTAGCTTTAGAAGGATGGTTTGATAATGATAAGGTTGCAGTATTGGATCTCGAAAAAGGATCCTAATGAGATGGTAAACGAGATAGAATTAGGGTTGAAAGAACCAGATGAAGGTCCAGTAGGAAGTGAAGTTGTAGAAACCACAGGGAAGATAGATGAGGTTGAACACTTTTATTGTGTGAACTTGGAATGAAGAAATTAGGAGCCGAGAGTGAGAATGAGTAGAGTTTTGATGGACATTTGGAAGAGAAAATACTTCCAAGTGATGAGGAAAAGGGACTGATCAACAAGTTAGTTCGAGTCCCAAACAAGCGATGTTAACTAAATGATAGAGATACTGAATTTGAATGAAAAGGATAAGAAGTAAGTATCGAATTATATATTAATGGAGACGATGGACACCAGTATGCAGATTGTCCAAAAGGTATGACTGGTTGTTTGTGATTGCCCTCCTAATAGGGAAATACCTAAGGACATGCAACAATTGATTCCAAGAGAGAGTCATTAAAGCCTAAAATTGTTAAAGGAGCGTTATGGATTCTCTGAGGTCGATAGGGTGTACCAAAAGAGGTGGAGTCCACTTTTGAAATCAGACCTATATTGTGATTGAGAAGGGGAAGGGTGATGGGGAACTAGTGTTATTTACATACTATTGTAGAAAAAGGTTGTTTAGTGATGAAAACCATTAGCTGTTTGAGCGTGATGGTTAATATTATGGTGCACGATTTTAATTATCGTGCTACTCCTTCCTTGGAAAGGTGAGAGAGGGTTCCCAATCGAGAGGGACCCTCAATAGAAGTGGTTATGGTGAATGTTCAGGACGTAAGTGGAAGAAATAAGCAGGAAGTATATTACGTCAAGAAAACCTTAAGAAAAAGCTAGTGAGACTTCTACAAAAGATCGTGGGAGTTTTACAAGTACACCCGGTGGCTACTATTATGACAACCCCAGTAAAAGAAAGAAAATAGTGTAGATCTCGAGACTGTCAGGATGCCTGCCTGGGTGAAATCGCATGGGAGGGAAATGGTCTAGTGTAGACAACTACGTGAATTTGATGGATGGAGAAGATAGTTGAAGTAACAAGATGTGGGAAAATGTCAAAAAGATGATTTTCGCTAGTCATATGTACAAGAAGAGTTTTAGGTTTTTGAGAACGGGCAAAACAAGTTGAGGAGGGTTGCTTATTTGGCATGCGCTGCCCGGAATAGGTACATGTAACATGTTGATGATAAATATTTTTGGCTTAAATTACAGAGTAAGTTGGTGACACATTTCTCGTGCTAAGTGGAAGGATAGAAATTCGGAGATGACAGAAACATTTGAAAAGTGGGATAAAATGAGGAGAGTTAGGAAATAATCCTTAAAAAGGGACAGGTAAGGGGGTTCTAATGGGGAATTACTATGAGAGTAGTAGGAAAAACTAAGTGATGGAGGCAGAGAATGAAGAGGTCTGGGAAGAAAGAAGGGTGCGAGGATCGAAAGGAGGTAGAATCCAGAATCGAAACTAGAAAAATGGAAAGAATTTTGAGAAGTAAGTACATGATAAACAGTCCGGACAAAGTTCAGAACAAAGAGGAGGATATAGAAAATGTAGATGATGTGGATTAAGGCACGAGGGTGTGAACTATGCTAAGGCAAGTAAAGCATGTCTTAAGTATGAGAGCAAGTCACCGAACTAACGTTTAAGATGAAGCAAAAGAGGCTGTTTTAAATGTCAACAGCCAGGGTATATTGAACGGAGGTGCTCTAAAGGAGGGTGATGATCATTGAAGTAAAAAGAAAAGAGGGGTTTATGAGATTATGAATTGGCTATCAGAAGTTGATTAAGGTGACAGTTAGAAATAATTACTCACTGCCTGACCTAGATGATATGTCGATCAATTGCTGGGTGCTAAGTGTTTTCTTTCTAAGACTGACCTTAGAACGGTAAGACTGACCTTAGAACAGGTCATCACCGATTAAGGAATAAGGAAGGATGAAGTTGTCAAGATTGTGTTTAGAAACAGAGACGGCATTATAAATTTTTAGTGGTGCTAGGGGGATTAATTAAGGCCGTTGTGGCAGTTATAAATTTGAGGAATCAAGTCTTTTGAGAGTATTGGATCATTGTGTTGTCGCCTTATTGGTGACCTTATGAATGATATTAAGGGCAAAGAGGAACTTGCGCAATGGCAAGTTTGAAAATTTTAAGAAAGCTAAGTTGTATATTAAATTCGAGGAATGTGAATTTTGACTAGGAAATTTGGATGTATAGGGTTGATGCAGAAGCAGGTTAAGAGATTCGGGGAAAGTTGAAAAAGTAGCAAATGGGGAACGCGTAAAAATCGGCGTTGAGATTAGTAGCTTCCTAAGCTCAGCCGGAGGCTGCCAAGGAGTTAGTGACAATCGCTCTAAGATGCCTTGTTGGAGAAAATGGACTGCAATGATTACTACGCCAAGTCAATAAGGATGTGAACAACTCAAAATCAAAATTCGAGTAAGGAGAAAAGGAAGTAACAGTATGTTTCACATAAAAGAAAAAAATGTGACCATCGCTTCCTGATCGAAACAAGGAAATTGAGATCTAGCGGGGATTAGAAATGAATGAAAAAGAAATTTTGATTGTGATGAGGATGGTAATTACAATGTGAAGGTCGGATATGTTTTTCGCCTAATAATGAATTGAGGAAAGGGATTGTGAAGAGTACTCATAGTTTGGGGTACCAATTCACTTAGGGGAGACGAAAATGTATCCTAAGTTACGGCCCAAATAATTTTGGTGGCCTAACATGAAAAGTGATATATAAAAGTTTGTATCCCGATGTTTGACATGCTAACAGGTAAAAGTGGATCATAAGAAAATCGCCAGATAGTGGCAACCACTCTTTGCACTTGAGTGGAAGTGGGAACACATTATAATGAATTTTGGTGTTAAGGTTATCATGAACAACTAAGGGATATACGTCTATCGGGGTTGTAGTGGATAGGTTGACTAAGACGTCCCGATTTATTTTATCCAGGAAGAATATTTTTTTGAACGACTTACCCAAACTTATGTTAAGCAAATAGTTAGTTGCTATGGAGTTTTAGTAACTATTGTGTCAGGCAGAGACGTCTCCTTAATTTGGAAAGAAGTGAGTTAACCATGGGGACGGCCTTTTACCTCAGACGGATGGCAAGTCGGGACGAGCGGTATAAATATTACAAGAATGTTGAAAGCCTGCATTATTTATTTTTGCAGAGCATTGGGATGAGTAGATATCCTTAACCGAAAATGTTGCATGTTGATTTATTAGAATCTATTTGAGGAAACAAAGACTATTTCGCACAAGACTGTGCAAAGAAATAGAAAACAAAGTGATCGATATCCAAGAGAGAAATCTTACTGCGCAGAATTAGCAGAAAAGTTATGCTGACAAGAGGCGTAGGATGTTGGAGTTTGAAGTGGGTGACCCAGTAAATTTTATAAGTGTCACCGTGGAAAGGAGTCATGCAATTCGAGAAGTGGAAGAAGTTAAGTCTAAGGTTCGTCGGATCGTTTAAAATCCTGCCTAGGATTGAGAAGATAGCATACAAATTCGATCTACGTTCAGGATTGAGTTAATTGCATAGCGTGTATCACGTGTCAATGTTGAGGATGTATGATCCCGACTCTACACATGGGATCAAGGAAGAACAAGTTGAAATACGAGATAATATCTCATATCAGGATGCACTGATAGAGGTGATTGATAAAGAAGAACAAGTATCATGTTTGAAAATAACACAGTTGGTGGAACAGTCCGAAAAACAAATGCGGTAGAGGAAGCCACATAGGAACCCGAAGCGTTGATGCGGTAGAGATATCTGCATCTGTTTGCAGGATGAGATTTATCCCAATTTCGAGGACAAAATTTATTTAAGGGGGGGGGGGGGGGGGGGGGGATACCCTAAAAATACCAAAACTTATTCTAGCCGTGAATTAGATTAATTAAAGGGGGCTATTTTTATTAAGTAGCATTATGTGGGTGATGACTAAGTATTAGGGAGCTAAAAAAGGGGTTACTGTGGCCTTGGGGGTTAAAATGCAATTTTAAAAAGTTAGGGGCCAAAAAATGTAATTTAAAAAAATATGGTGAACGGGATGCATATGCTATTAAGTAGCATCATTTTGATGATGAGTGGGTGTTAGGAAGTGGAATGAGGGGTTGGGTGATTTTGGGGTCAAGTTGTAATTTCCGAAAGTCGAGGGGCCAAAATGCAATTTTCGAAATTTGAGGGGCCAAAGTTCAAATTTTGAAAGTTTGTAAATTGTGTCAGAAGTTGGAGAAATCAGATCATGCACGATGGCCATCTCCTGGTTGTTTCAAGCTGACTCAAAGTTAGAAATTATAAACTATTTTTGGATAAGATTTAATGGGGTTAAATATAAAAGGGAAACTTTGGGGTGAAAAATAGAAATAAGAGAAACTCAAGAACACCCGGCTGAAGCACACGAGCAGAACAGCAGAAAGTGGAAGAAAAAAGGGAAGAAAAAAAAGGGAAAGAATGAGGAAGAATGAGAAGAAGAAAAGGAAGATAGAACCTAAAATATCGACGGTGTAATCCTTTCCTCTCAAGCCCTAAATTTTGGGATTTTGGGTTGAAATTCGGTTGAATATGTATAGTATATATACAGATATATGTGTTTCGGTTGTATATGTGGGTGGGGGAGAGAAGAATTGTGATGAATTTCATTATAGTTAATGTTGATGAAAGCTTAAAATGGAGAATGAAAAGAAGATAATTAGGGTTTCATGGGAGGTGTGTGTTCGGGGTGTGTTATTGTGTGTTCTTCGGGTTACTAATGGGTATGGATGGATGGTGTTTAATTGTGCGAAATTAATGTATAAAAATGAGTTTAGGGCATGAATTAGGTGTATATTAATGTGTTTAGATAATCTAAGATGGAAATTAATGAGGAAATCCATGTGTGAGTATGAGGAGTGCGCACCCAGGTATGCAGCAGGTTGGAGGAGGAAAGTTAGTGTGTGTGCGTGAAGGTGAACTAGTGTGTGTGCTGATGTGAATAGTGACTGTTTTTGTCACTAAAGATGGAAATTAAGTAATCAGTTTAAAATTAAAATTTTTAAAAATAGTTAGGGTTAGGTTTAGCCAAAGTCAAAAAAAATATCGCAATTATTTTTGCGAGACCTACATAGTGGAAAATTTTCAGATTTTTCCGAGGTCCAGAAGGGGGTTAATGAATGCGGTGATTTTGGAACTTTACGGTGAAATTTAAAATACTAAACGAATGCGGTTTTGCGCGAAAATTTTGTGGGGACCTTAGGATGCTGAGAAGTTTCATTTCCCAAAATGTCGAGTCGTCCTGAAGTCATTAGCTATTTTTAGCCGAACATGCTTTTAAGCGCTCTATCTGGACACCGGTTCAGAATTTTTGGGGAAAATTTTTTAAAATTATTTTTACCTCAAAAATGACTTCGGCACGCTTAAAATAGCGTTGTAAAGTGATTTTGATATTTTTCTGGTGTCGGGAACCCTTAGGGGGCATTTTGGTAAATTGTCGCCCGGAGAGGGGTATTTTGGTAATTTTCTCGATAAATTTTTCCAAGGGACTTGTTAGTCCAGAAAGAGTTGTAAAACACCTAAAATGTTGCCTTGAAGCAGATTTAGGGTGTTGGGGGTGGTAGTGAACCCTCAGGGGGTATTTTGGCAATTTGCTGCCTAGAGGGGGGGATTTTGATAATTTGCCTTGTTGACGCCAAATTTTTAGGAACATGCGTTATTCAGAATCTGAAGTGGTGGGAAGTGAGGAATGGTGTTAATATGTTAAATAATGGGAGTGGTTATTGTGGAGGCGTCGATAAGGCTCGGTTAATGATCTGATTATCGGATCAGATTAACAAGTTATCGTAAGACGCTATGAACGGTTAAGAAGGTGTTTGAGATTGATTATGGGATGGTCAAACCGGATTTAATCTAGATTAAATCAGGTTTGTGAGTGTTTGGTAAAAAATATTACGAGATTTAATCCATCTCCAAAAGTTAAAAACTGATTTAATCCATAATCCTCAAAAGTGAGGATTATGAAATAATCATTTTTTTCATAATCAGGTTTGACCTTCTAATTGACTATCCTATCCCCATATTTTTTACAAAAAGACATCTCATACCCCTTAATTAATTAAATAGTTTCTAGAGGTTATCTCTTCAAATGATGCAAATGGCATATATGATAATAATGAAGGAGGCACTCCATTCACCGGTGTTATTGGGTGTGACATTTACATGACCAATGTCCATGATGCTATCTGTGATGCAATTTCTGTTAGATAATTTTTTTTTTTGCTTAAGATAAACTTTAATTTAAAATAAAAAGTAACAACTCTTGTAGGTGCGTGAAAATAGTTATTTTCATAATTTATTTGGGCATTATAGTTATTTACGTATAAAGTTATGTTAGAAAATTGTTTATAGAGTGTCCTCTATGGTCATTTGGTCATAGTGAAACCGATTTAAGTACTTTCTATCCAAACACTTTTTATAGATTTAATCTAGTTTACAATTACTTTTGCCAAACAGCAAACTGATTCTAATTAAATCAGATTTTGAAAAGTGATTAAGATTTGAGCTGAATCTGCTTTTTCTAATCAATCTCAAACGGCCTCTAAGTGGGAAGGGGTAGAATAAGGAGTGCGTGTATGTTGAATGATGACTAACGAGCAGGGTATGATTTGATTAAGTGATGCAACTCGTTGCGATAAAAAAATTACGAGTTGCTTCGGCTATAAGCCAATTAGGTAAGGATAATCCGGTTCTATTATGCTAATTCATTGTTTCGATTAGCATACCATGTTGATGACGTTTATGTTGGACTCTTGCTGTTATGAGTTAACACCGGTAGTCATTGTGACCGGTATACGTATATTTGAATTGTGTTGTTGAGGACTTAGGGTAGAATAATTCCTTTAGTTCGCCTTATTGATAGAATTTAATAAGGATGATGCATGTCCTAGTATGCTATAATTCGACTCGATTAACATACCTAACGTTGGGGGTGATATTGTGTAGGGGTTGTTGTGTAGTTGTTGTGAGATGTCGGCAATAATTGATAGCCGATCTCTCTTCTCTTTGAGAACACCATTGAGGCTTGTGGCAAACTTCTCCCGAGTCCGCCCTGTCGTTGGTGATGATGTTGTTAAGGTCGTTACGTTGTTGTGGTGGAATGTTGGCACTTATTGGTAACCGACATTTCTCTTATGTAAGAATGTTGTTGAGGGCTCACGGCAAACTTTTCCCAAGTCCGCTCTGTTGATGATGTTATGTTGAACTCTTGTAGTTAGGTCTGAACACCGGTTGATCTTCTTATCCGGTATTCCTTGTTGAGTTGTGTTGTTGAGGACATAAGGTGGAATAAATTTTTCCTTAGTCCGCCCCGTTGATGAAATCATGTTGCTTGGCTGTAACATGGTTTAGGGAAAGCACTCTAGATGAGTTCCATGCTTGTTGACAGTGTCTCTTCTATTTACTTGCAACTGAGATGAACATCCCGTAAAATGGGACATCGATATGAGGAGGATGGCCTGTGAAATATGATCACTGGCAAAGAGGATATAGGGTGCGCGAGTCGAGGATGTCATGTCTGGTCGAGTCTAGTCTGAGATGCATTGCTTTTGATTTTCTTTTGATGTTAATGATTTTAATGACTTGTATTTCGTTGATGTTTATCTTTTCAATTTCCTGTTGTAGTATTAACTTGCATAGTCGGACAGTCAGTCTGTCGGTCAGTCAGTCTTGTCCATAAGAAGGTGGCAATAATGATGTTCTATTGAGCCTTAAAACCACTCAGTCTAACGAAAGAAAAATTATCGTTTGACAAGTTATGTTGTTGCTGAAATCCATTGTATACTCTTGATTTATTGCTATCGTTGAGATGATTATTATTACTCAGATTCTTTTGAATCATTTGTACATGATACTCCTCGTGTTGTCTTTACTGGGCAATTTGCGCTCATTCATTATGTTGTATTGTCCAGGCTGTAAGGTGGATCAAGGAGAACCCCATAGAAAAAGGAAGAGAAACAAGCTAGAAAAGTTGAGCAAGGGGATAGGTTGTGTGAGGTAAGACAAGCTCAAAATGGTGAGATAAAGATTGAGCTCCGAGATAGGTTGATAAGAGTCACACGACTACAGTCGTATATTAGGTTTCAACCATTCATGTTGTTTTGAGACTTGAAAATCTTCCGCTGCAGTATGATGTATGTTTGTAAGAAATTTTTTGTAAGGAGGCATTTTGGAGCGTCTGTTAATGATGTATGAGTATGAGGATGTAGTTGCTCTGTATTCAGCACATGGTTTTGAATGTAATTATGGTCGATAACTCAGCCCGGGGACGTCACCTGGGTTGAGGGTGTCGCACAGTGTTTCTCTGGGTGCATACAGATCTGGTGTTCTAACATCCGTTAATTTTTGCAAGAGCAAGATTAGATGGATGTTAGAACACCTAATCGATGTCGTGTACTTGGAGAAATACGGAGAGGTGCTGCCGAATTTTCCGCAGACAGAGGACTAAGCATGAGTTGATAATTTTTTTATAAACATGTGCTTTTCTAAATGGGATAGGACCACTACCTATTAGAGAACGGAGGGGTATTTATAGACATGTTGTCACATGCATGCATTCATTTTCACATCGACCCTGCCTAACTATTGGTTTTAATTTAAGGTGGTATATAGTAATCTTAGTCGTCATGTCGGTCGATTGAAGTTGGATGAAAATGAAGAATGATGATGATTTTGAGGATCGCGTCGACGAATTTCTGGAGTTCGCTTACGCGCATCCTGCATATGTTGACTTTAAGATGATAAGGCGTCCGTGCAGTATATGTGAGTTATGCATTGGAGAACGAGAATGGTGGGAAAATGACATCTTCTCTAGTACGGTTTTATGGGTGGATACACAAGGTGGACGCAGCACGAGAAAACGATAATATTGTCATCCAACCCGGCCAGTCAAGCTGACGTTAGGGAGGAGGCACAATATGATTATGGATGGTGGGCATGCTAATGTTGAATGGGGTGACTACCACGGCGATGACAGTCCCCAGCAGCCGAACGAGGGACTAATCAGTTTTATGATATGTTGAGAGACGTGGAGGAGCCGTTGTGGGATGTAATCTGAAAACACACATGGTTGTTTGCGGTTAGTAGGTTATTACAGTTGAAATCAGACCACGGGCTAACTGAGAAAGGATTTAATGAGTTTGTTACTTTTATCAAAGAAATTTTGCCGGAGAGTTAAAAGCTTCCACTGTCATACTATGATGCGAAGAAGATAATGAGGAAACTTCGATTGAGCTATGAACGGATAAATGTGTGCAATAACAATTGTGCATTGTTCTAGAAAGAGAATAAAGACTTGACACAGTGTCCAGTATGTGATCATTCGAGGTATAAACCAGACAAAGGGAAGAAGGAAAACATTGCATGGAAGGTATTGCGATATTTTCCCGTTACCCCAAGGCTTCAGAGGATGTACTACTCCTCCAATACGGCTAAACATATGAGGGCTCACTGTAAGACTCGTAGCAACGATGCCGATGTGCTGACACACCCAGCTGATGAAGGGGCGTGGAAGGAGTTTGACCGCCGGCATCCGAGCTTTGCTCAGGAAGTTTGGAATGTTAGACTTGGTTTGGCAACCGATGGGTTTAACCCTTTCGGGCAGTCTAGCACGCATTACTCCACATGACCTGTTATTATTGCCCGTACAACCTTCAACCAGGCATGTGCATGAAGAAGCCGTACATACTTTTTGTCGTTGCTTATTCCGGGGAAGAAGAGTCCCGGTAAGGACATAGATGTGTATTTAAGGCCGTTGATTGATGAGCTCAAACCGCTATAGGATCATGGAGTCGAAACCTATGATGCATCCCTCAAACAAAACTTTCAGATGAGGACTGCTTTGATGTGGACTATACACGATTTCCCCGCATTGGGAATGACATGTGGGTGGAACACACATGGAAAGTTAGCGTGCATTGCTTTGTATGGGCGTGAATCCCGGTCATATGTTAAAGCACGGCAGGAAGCCCTCGTGGTTCAGATGTCACCGAAAGATTTTTCTACCAGACCATCAAATCCGTAGGCAGAAGGATAAATTCGACGGGACAATCGAGCGTGAGGTTGTCACACTGGACTACCTATCTGTTGAAGAAGTGCTCTCGCACGTGGAAGCACTTGATACTGGCATACCATACAACAAGGGTGTGCTGGATCAGAAGATTCTAGGATACGGGAAAGAGCACAACTGGAGGAAACAATGTATTTTCTGGGAGTTAACCTACTAGAGGACACTCATTATCCAAAACAACATGGATGTGATGCCCATTGAGAAGAATGTTTTCGATAATGTGTTCAACACAATGATGAATGTCAAGGATAAATCGAAGGATCACCTTAAACAGTTGGTTGTACGCCGTGAACTGCATCATCGGATAGTCAGCGGGATGACATTGCTTCCAAAAGCACCTTACTGTCTAGACAAGAAACTTGTGGAAAAAGTCCGTTAGTGGGTTAAGAATTTGAAGCTTCCGGATGGGTATGCGTCCTACATATCTCGTTCCTGCAATGTATCAGAATGCAAGTTCCAATGGATGAAGAGCCACGACTGTCATGTATTTGTGGAAAGATTCATACATATTGCCTTTCGGGGACTGTTGCCAAGGGCTGTATGCGAGACTTTAACTAAATTATCTTATTATTTTCGGGATGTCTGTTCTTCTACAATCCGAGTAAGTAACACGGAGGTGCTTGCGAAGAACATTGTGTTGACAATTTGCAAGCTCGAGAAAATCTTTCCACCATCATTCTTTGATTCAATGGAGCATTTGCTCATTCACTTGGCGTATGAAGCTAAGATGGGTGGGCCTGTGCAATATTGGTGGATGTATCCATTCGAGAGGTATTGCTTTAACTCTATGTTGTCCGTTTATAGGTAATGCAAACACTGTTTCATTGATATTCCACCTAACTCTATTTGTTAAACTTCTAATGTTCCATTTGAAGAAGAAATCTGTAATAAAGCTCGTGTTGAGGGCTCAATTGCTGAGACTTACGTAATGGAAGAGCTTGTAAACTTTTGTAGCCTATATTTTGAGCCTAATGTTGATACAAGGTTAAATAAACTAGGCCGAAATGAGCCCAGAGCCAGCACACATTTGGAAGGGCAATTGTTAATATTCAAGCAGTCAGGTAGTCCGTTTGGACGAACCTATATTCAGTGGCTAACGGGTGTAGAGTATAGTGCTGCAACAATATATATCTTTCTAAATTGTGATGAAGTCTCAGCATTCGTTGAGTAAGTTTCTGACTTTAGATAATTAATGTACATAATTGAAAATGTGTGATCAGTGGGTTAACTCTCTCGATTTGCAATGAATTCGATGATGAATCTTTAATCACTGATGCCGCTGGACTTGAATCTCATCGACAGTTACAATTTGTAGAGTGGTTCAGAAGACGTGTAAGTCTATAACCAAAATATACTATGTTTTATATTCCACTCCATAAGTGGTTTATTAACTTTCACCATCTAATATAAATAGGTTCAGTTTGTCGATGCTCCAATAGCCTCCTTGTTGAAATTACTAGCTCAAGGCCCTAGTAAACAAGTAGCTTGTCATGGAGACTATATCATAAATGGGCTTAGGTTTAACATAAAATATATGATGATCGGACAAAACAAACCCAAAATAGTGGACTCTTGGTGAACAGCAACAGTTATGACGAGAATTGCACGAGACTTTTATGGAGAGCTGGATGTGATTGTTGAGCTAACATATCCGGGTTCACAAAACTGCCTGGTAATGTTCAAGTGTACATGGTTCGATGTCACATGCAGTAGAGAAATCCGTGTTAGCTCGCAAGAGATTGTAGATGTCAATGTTAAGTCAAGAGTTGCATCAGACGAGCCGTTTGTGTTTGCTAGTCAAGCTGCACAAGTCTTTTACGCGGAGAACGTCGCAAATCCCAAATCTCATTGGTATACAGTTATCAATTCCAAGAAATTGTCCTTGGCATATGACAGTGTGGTAGATACCTTTCAAGCCGACCAAGCACATGTCTCAGTACCTGTTGAGTTGGACAACGAGGAGGACGATCTCCCTCTTCAACCAATAGTTGATGTAGGAGAAGAAATCATAGATGATGATGCGCAAGACATAGAAAGTATTGAAGATGATGAGGCTGAGTCTACTGACGAATAGGAAGAATTACTCGATGAAGAGGACTACGAGTCCCAGGAAGAAGAGGATGACGAGTCCGACGATGATGATGGCGATAATTCACAAAATGCAGATGATTGACTTGTACTGTTGTAACATGCATTCTTTTAGTACTCGGTTCATATAGTGTTTTTATAGTCGGTTTATATATATACTCGATTCATTTATATAATGTTGTAACATGATAGGGACTATACATTGTTTTGTATGTGTTAATTTTTTTTTTTGGTGCTTATGTATGTGTTAATTTCTTTGGACTTATTGTACACGAAGTCAGACATGGATAGATTACGGGCCATCTGTGGTCGCGGTGGATGTCGAGCTGCGTCAACCCCGGTGGCTCCTACCTCGTCATGGCCCACTGATGACGAGGCACGGAGTGCTCACATCCAGCAGACGGGGGCCCTGTCCCAGCCCCAGTCCCAGTTCCAGTCGTTGGCCCAGCCCCAAGCCGATTCGTCCCCTGGTTCTCCTTCTTCTATGGGTTCTACCCCAGGTATATTTGATAACGGCGTTTGGTCATAATGCTCGACGAGGATGTGGACCGACAAGCGGGGGTAAGCATCGACCCCCAGCGTAAATAAAGAGTTACTTTTACCCAGGAGGGCCAGTAAGTAAAAAAATTACATAATGCAGTACTTACAATCTTCAATTTCGATATTTATTACTGTCCACTTATTTAATGTATCAAATGTTTGTTTCTTTATTAGGATCCTGGAGACTCCGGCGAAGACGAAGATCGACGTCCTTGTGAAGGGACGATTCTTTGAGCCACGGCTATACAAGAAGGACTGTGATGCCTCGACGATGGAGTCCTTATGGGAGGAGTGGCTAGTATGGTTTTTAGCCATTTGTGTCAGTCATTATTTGTTTAATTAGAACGTAATTTTAAATTAATCGTGTTGATTGTGTAATTAGATGCCTTGCAGGAGGGGTTCGAGTTTGAGTCACTTGAGCAGCAAGTGTTGGGACGGCAGGCTTTTTTTTCCTACATCGGCAAAAATTACCGTCGATGGCTGCACGATGCACGGGAGCGGACGGGAAGTTAATGCCCGAGGGTGCCCCGATGGAGAACTTGAAGAAATTTTTCCCTCATTGGATATCTCCATCTGTATGGGGAGAGATGGTTGATAAGTGGAAGACTGATATATCCTAGAAGGCTAAGAGTAAGAGTGGGAGCGAGAACAGATAGGACAAAGATCCCATGCACACGCGGGGGGGGGGGGGCAGTGGCTCATGACATCCTCTAACACCTGAACCGACGGCGGATGAGGTCTGTGCTCTGACGTACACTCAGACGCACGTGAGGAAGAAGGATAAGGATGATCAACACCAGGCAGGGGACTTTGTTTCAGATATTTCCCGACAGATCTATGTAATTTGTTTAGTTTGTTAAAATTTTGCCTTTGTATTCGATGTTTGTCGTCTTAATGTTTTGAATGTAAAATCACTGTTTTGCAGGCCTCGAACAAACATATCAGGGGGTCTGGGCAGCAGTCCGGACAGCCATCAGCGTCCACGAGTATGGCCGCGAGTACTGGGGGATTAAAACGATGGCTGGATACACCGAGGGTCATCAATAGGCCGAAAGTCTGCGTACACGGCCTCCTCGGTACGACTGTACGTGTCTTGATAGGAGTGTCCCCATCCTTCCACCCCCCGCTGCCCCTCCATAGACACAGACACCGACCGTGGGACGACCGTCGTTACAAGGGGACGAGATCCGTCGCATTGCTATGGATGTGTATAGGATGATCACGACGAAAATCAGGTACAACCACTATATATGTTGAGTAAACACCTTATATGATTGCTATCAAGATTAATGCTTTCGTGCCTTTACATGCCGAGCTGGATCCAAATCACAGTGCCCTAGTGGACGAGGACCATCAGCAGCAGGATCTAGATCCGGGACTCGCCGACCCCTGATCAGCCCTTCCCTTCCTAGCTGTTTGTATCCCGTCCTAGTGCCCCGCCCTCCCCCCTCCCGACTTGTACTCCTTTCTCCTCCCTACTCTATTGTACCCCGCTCTCGTGCCCTCCTGAACTTTGTATACATTTTTTTTTTCGATTAGTATAGAATCCATTCCTTATACATATGTGTTGTGTCTGTTTTAGGGTTAAATAATTGCTGATGGATCAGCAATTATTTAACCCTAATGTGCATTGAGAAATATTTACTAGATTGAGAATGATTGTTGAGAATTTGTAATTACAGGTTTGGGTATTAAAAAATAAAAAAATATATATTTTTAAAATTAGTTTGACTTTTAGCGACGGATTTTCTTCCGTCGCTAAAAAATCTTACTTGAAAAAATTGATTTTAGCGACAGAAGTTCCGTCCCTGAAGTTTTAAGGACGGATTTTCCGTCGCTAAAAATCATCATTTTTGAATTTGTTTTATCTGTCGTTAAAACTCTTGATGACGAATTGTTTCGTCACTAAATATTTTACGTAATAAATTATATCCAAAAAAAGGAAATAGATTAAAATACGAAAAATACAATTACCAACAGAATATCCGTCGCTAATTGTATTTGTACGTCCATCGTTCAAGGTCGACTTTATGCGATGGATTTCAAAATTTCATCGCAAAACTTTTAGCAATGGGGTTTTAGGCAACAGACTTATAGCAATGAGGTGTCTGTCGCTAAAAGTATTTGGCGACGGCTATACGACTTTTTGCGACGGAATTGTGAGTCGTCGCTAATAGTCCTTTTTCTTGTAGTGTTAGAAAACTCGAAAATGACTTGTGATGAATCCATCATGCAAGTGACTTATAAATATGGAGAAATTAATGAATTTATCCTTAGAAATGATGTACCACTTCTAGAAGAGAAATGGTATAAAAGCTTTAAAGAGAAAAGGCTGATTCTTTTGAATGAAGCCCCAAGGCTCCTTTTATACAGGTCTGGCCATCTCTATCTGTCATTTGGTGGTAAACCGGAATATTTGACAGAATTTGCAAACTGAGAAAAGTCAACTAACCGGCCGTTTCATCCATTGAAATTTGTTATACTTTTCCTGAATTTGGGACATTATCTATCCTAAATTCGATAGTTATCGATGTCAAAACTGAAGAGATGTACCAAATTTTGAGAGTCATCTCTAACTTTCATGTAAATCAAGGACTAATCAAAAGTGTTAGCTACTTTGGCTGGATAAACTACGCTCACATATTGTTTTGATGATAACTACATATTGATTATGTTCTAATGTGTGCTTTGATTATGTTCAAAAGGATTTCCTTGTACATAATTGATATTTGTAAAAGATTTGTGATCAAGGCTTGGGTTTGTCAACTCTTGGGTGAGCTTTGTGGATTCAAGGCTTGTGCTTAGAGTGGGGATATTACCAAGTGTTGTAAGGGTTTTGATCTTGACCCGGAAGAAGATTGTTACTAGTGGATTTGTGCTCTTGCAAGCGACATCCTTGAAGAGGTGGCTGTAGGCTTGAGGGTAGTTCAAGCCGAATCGTGAAGACACATTTGAGAAGTTAGATATACAGATTAAAGCCAAAGAAGCTTAAACATATGGTGTCAAAAAGCAACAAACAATGAATAGGCTAAGTTACTTTCAATTATGATCAATATACTATTCTGTAACTAGTAATGGCCTGATGGTTGGCTTGATGAATAAGGCCTAGAATGACCTTAGGACACCTTATGCATTGCATATGAGTTCATAACCTTTGATACAAGTGTGTTTCGTGAAACTTAGTGAACTTTGAAGCTCACTCATCTCAAAAATGTTTTTGGAGCTAATCACTTTCATATGTTGATAAACTTTTCATTGGATTTCTAGTGAAAAAAATGGTACATCAATCCGATTTTTCTAGAGAAAGTTATGCCCAAAATAAAGAAGGGGGTTTCGTGGGCAGTCGATTGGCAGTATTAGTAATACAGTCGACTGCATTGAGCAACCTAGTTGAATGAATTGTTTGAATTTCAGGTTCAATGGCTAGTTTAAGGCAATGAATTCCAAAGGCTAATTTACAAACCCGGTGTCAACTTCATTGGTAATACAGTCGACTGTATAAGCCGTTGTAGTGCACAGAATACCTATAATGGCCGTATTTCATATCCTCCAAGTATAAATCATTTAAGGCTTCATTGGACACCATGTAAACCATATTCTAAGCCTCCATTCATAGAGAATTATCAAGGCTCATAGATTAAACTTTTCTCCCTTCATCTTCGTGATTATACATCATTAATTCGTGAATAATTGTTTGATTGAGAGTGAGCATTCTTCAAGTCATTCTAATGTTCTATAGCTTTATTTGCACTTATTTCCTTTCAAAAGGATTTCTTTGTACACAATTGATCTTTGTAAAAAGAGTGTGATCAAGGCTTGGTCTTGTCAAGTCTTGGGGAGCTTTATGGATTCAAGGCTTGTGCTTGATGTGGGGATATCATCAACTGTTGTAAAGGTTTTGATCTTGACACGGAATAAGATTGTTGCTAATGGACTCTTGCTCTTGCAAGGGACTTCCTTAAAGAAGTGGATGTAGGCTTAGCGTAGCTCAAGCCGAACCATTTAAATCTCCTTGTAAAATATCTCCAACTCAATCTCTTTACTTATTGCTCTATAATTACTTGAGATTGTGTAGTTAGCACCTTCATTTAAATATTAAATGGTTTGATTGAGGTTCATGTTTGTGTTTTGTTTAAATTCCCTAATACTCTTCAAAAACCGATTCACCCACCTCTAGCATTTTTTATTGGTTTCAACAAGCATCAAGGATTAATCACGAGATAATCCTAAATCATCCAAATAAATCACAATCTTCATACTGGACTAGACTCAACTAATTGGACTAGAGTGAATCCAATTAATAGACTGGACTTGACTGGACTGGACTACTTGGGCTGGATTAAATAAATTAAGCTCATAATTATTTATTAAGCCTATCCCTAAAATAATACACCTTACTGATTAATAAAGCCTAGTACTACAATGAATAAATAAAAGGGCTACAAAAATTGGGTGTCTACAAAGCCCCTCGGTGAGGGAGCTCGCCTGCGGGTGAACATCATCGAAGACAACACATTTTTGTAGTGAAAATACAGAAAAGATCACAAAATTCTGGATAGAGTCGCAAATAATCAAACATATTTGAGGTAGGACCTTTAGAGGACTTCATACGTATCCCCAAAATAGGAATCAGACCAACATAGATCAAAAGAGAATATCATTCAAAGTCGGACCCAACAGTAGTAATGATTGGTTGTCGAACGATGGACGAATCCTTAGAAGCCAGAGCCAACAGTAACAAGAATTAATCATCTAAGGATACTGAAAAGAATATACTTTGCCTATTGCCGAAGCTAATAAATCAATTTGAATGGTCGACAAACAAAGGCCTATATTTAGATGTCGGAGTCACCAAATCTGTTTGGATGGTCGACAGACAGAGACCTATATCTAGATGTCAAATCCACCAAATTGATTTAAGTAGTTCTAGATATACGAGAAAAGGAATCTTGGATGTTGCCAAAGCAACCAAAATCGATTTGGATGGTCCACAAACAAGATGGGAGGAGGGTATTGCTAGATGCAGGAGCTACCAATTCGATTTGAGTGGTCGTCTAGAAACACTGAAAGTAACTTTTTGCATTATCGGATCCACCAAATAGATTTGGATAGTCAACAAACAACGTAATGATTTGACTAAGAGCCGGAGCCAACAACACGCTCAAGCAGTTGGTCCCTTGATTAAAGCAGGGCTTATATCCGAGAGCCGGAGCCAACAACTCCCTCAAGCGGTTAGTCACTTGGATACAAGGATGAAAAATTCTTAAATATCACTCGAAGTCGGAGCCAGCAATGTCCAAAGACATCTGGTCGTTCAGTGCCAAATATAACCATTCACTTCTCAAATTGATATGGAGAAAGTGTTGGTTCTAGCAACAAAGCATGGGATACTGCATTGGCCTTACACAGTTAATAATCAATCTGGCCAAAAAAATTGTAAGGTCATTGGACCTACTAATATTTTAGAAAAGAATAACATGCAGCATATAGGTATACAAAAGAACTCAAACATTTGTTCATGCAAACATGCAGCTGAAGGAAATTCACACAACACACAAGCATGTTGGAAGGATTTTTTTTCTTTACTGTTCGAAAGAAATTTTAAAAGACCTTGAACTGGCCTGTTGGTCCAAGAGCCGGGAAAATTTATTAGGTGACCCAGCTGGTTTATCAGAGAGCTGGAAGAGAAAAAAGGAAAAAGGAAAACCGACTAGTTGATCAAAAATAGTTGGAAGAACAAAAGGGAAAATCGTCTAGTTTGTCCGTTTAGAATCTGGGTATTTTCTTCGCAATTGTAGGGCTACAGGTAGACCCTTAGTTCCACTCAAACACTGCCCTCTCTTTCAAATCCTACTCTATGAAGGGAACTATATTGGCCAACCAATTAGGTTACTCTATAACTCTTACAAACCCTTCCACTCACAACTTCCTCTTTAACCTTGAGTGACCATTTGGCCTCAGCTTACGGAGTTTTTGCTTAACGGGTATACCTCTAGCAGGGTGGGTAAATGATGTTCAACAATCGACGGGTCAATATCGCGCATGTTGCTATATATCAAAGCAAAGACATTGATGAATTCTTTAGAAGTGCGGTCATTTCATCCTTTTCTACCTTATTCAGGGTAGCCTGTATTTTGATTTCTTTTTTTATCTTTAAGCGTGCGTATGTTAACTTTGATAGTTTCTTCTTCCACTAGCTTGACTCGATTTGACTCTCGATTTTCTACTTCTGTTATCATCTGATTCAGATATTTTTTTCTCTTCTTCATCCATTAATTGTGATTCATTATTAACCGTGTGGATTAACTCGTCCTAACTTATATCAGCAACCAAGGAGTAATCAAAATTAACCATCATATTATCAATTAAAAAGTTGGGGAAACATAGTAAGCAAGCAAATTCATATCTTGCAGAGAAATAAAAACATTTAGATCGTCCGAACGAGGTTTAGACTTGGCATCAGGACAATTCTCGGTTATCTTGCTCATAGCTAGCGGTCTGTACTCAATCTTTTAATTCTCATTCGGCCCTGGGTTAAGGTGATCAGGCTTGTAGGGTTGAGAGTCTGGTCATCGACCTCACAGATAAGCACAATGATGTGCATATCATCAAAACATGCAGTCATTCCACCCGACTCCATGAAATCCATCCAATAAGAAACATTGTCTTTGCTTGGCTCTGTCAGACTTCGCATTTCTTTGTTTTCCACCCATTGATAGCCATAGAAGATCTTTCATCCTCTTATCAGCTTTTCGGTTTCCATGTTCAAGATTGGCTCAGGGAATCCATATATGGTCCTTTCAAACCTTCCTTGACAAAGTGTCCATTCAACGTGGGGACCTTAGACATAACAGGAAAATCTATGACTCATCCTTCTTCCAGAGCTATCTTGATTCAGACCATTTTCTTAGGAGCTTCTTTCTTCTCCTTCTTTGTGGGCCTATATCCCAAACCGAATTGGTATTTTCTTATTCTCTAGAACAAGGGAGCTAGGAAGCCCATGACAGTTATGACCTAAAACTTTTCTTCGAAGACAATGCAGTTTCCTCGTCTTTGGTAAAACCATGGTGTTGCTATGAGTTGTGAAACTGAGGGAAACTTCAACTTGAAAGACTTCCTCAAACTTCAAGCAACAGGTCCGAAACCAATAAAACAACCCTAGAAGAGGGGGGGGGGTGAATAAGTGTTTTCAAAGTTAATAGGGAGTTTAAACACAATCATGAATCTCAATCAAACCAAGAAATATTGCAATGAAGATCCTAACTACACAATCTCAAACAATTATAGATCAATAAGTAAAGAGATTGAGTTACAGATACTTGATAAGGAGATTTAAATGGTTCAGTGTGAACTACCCTTAAGCCTACATCCACGTCTTCAAGGAAGTCCCTTGCAAGAGCACTAGAATCCACTACCAACAATCTTCTTCCATGTCAAGATCAAAACCTTTACAACACTTGGTGATAGGGTCAATTGTATTCGGCGCCCAAAGTTTTCATGTGGTAGCGGCACCAAAGTTATTTTTAACTATCAGTCACTCCAAACTTTCATAAGTGTGGCGCCCAACACCCTCCCTCCAAATTTTGGCCTATTCCCAGACAAAAAATTTTAATCCGCTGAACTTAGGGGGGACATTTTTGGAATATCAAGTGAATGGAAACCCTAGTCTTTGTCAACCCAACAGAAACCTTAATCTCTATCAACCCTGTGCCATCAACCCCTTGCGCTGCCACCCTTCTTTCGGCATCTCAGGCCATCGCCACATTCTATGCCAGTAGAGCCCCTCCCCTTATAGACGATGTCGACCCCCCTTCTCTCTTCCTTCCTTTTCCTTTCCCCCTGGCCCCCGCGGCCATAACAACCCCACGCCGTCGTCCCTGGCCCCGCTGCCCTTCCTTGGCATCTCATGCCGCTGCCCCACTCTCTCCCGGCAGCGTCCATCCCCCCATCGGCGATGCCAACCCCCCTATATTCCTTGCTCTTCTATCCCCTACCCCCCGAGGCCACACCAGCCCTGTACCGCCACGCTTTGCCCCGTGGCCCCTCCTTTGGCATTTCAATTTGGCGCCCCATTCTCCACCAGCAGCGACCCTCCCCTTGTCGGCGACGCCATCCCCCTTTCTCTATTCCTTCAGCTTCTCTCCCTCGCCCTCTGCGGCCACAACAGCCGCGCATCGCCACTCGCCAAACCCATTACAATATTCCCTCCATTTTTTAATTATTCTGACCAAAATGCCCCCTTGTTTGACTTAAATTACTTCTTCGATGAGGCTATTGGTCGAAAAATATACGAGGGGTGTTGGGCACCACACATATGAAAGTTTGGGATGGCAGACAGCTAAAAATAACTTTGTGGTGCAGAAAGCTACTGCGTGAAACTTGGGGTTGCCAAATTCAATTGAATCCTTGGTGATATCCCTACGCCAAGCACAAGCCCTGAATCCACAAAGCTCACCCAAGACTTGACAACCCCAAACCTTGATCACATTCTGTTTACAAAGATTAATTGTGTACAAGGAATCCTTTTGAAAGAAAATGAGTACAAATGATGCTCTACTACAATAGAGACATGAGATAATTGATGACTTAAGGAATGCTGACTGTCAATCAAAGAATTGCTCACAAAGATACTTTCTTTAATGATGTAACATCATGAAGATAAAGAGAGAAAAGTTTAATCTATGAGCCTGATGTTTCTCTAACGAAGAGAGGATTAGAATGTGATTTCCATAGTGTATGATGAAGCCCCAAATCATTTGTACATGGAGGATATGAAATATAACCGTTATAGACATTAAATGTACTAAAGCAACTAATACAGTCGACCGTATTACAATGTCATTGCCTGCGTTCCTCTAAACTAGTCGTTGGCGTCTTATCCTCGGAAATAGTCGTTGGAACTAAAATTCCAACAACATAGTCGACTGTATTGAGCAATGAAGTCAAACTGAATTGAGCTACTTCGAATCGACTGTCCCATAGAACCCCTTTTCTTATTTTTCTTGAAAATCAGACTGAGGTGTTGTTTTTGCATTGGAAAGCTAAAGAAAAGGTTTATCAAGATATGAGAAGATTGGATCCAAAAATATTTTTAAAAAAATATGAGTAGGTTCCAAATGCAATCATTTTCAAGAAACACACTTGTGTGAAAGGTTATGAACTCACATGCAATGCAAAAGGTGTCCTAAGGTCTTTTTAGGATATAGTCATCAATCCAAGCATCAAATTAAGACTACTTACATAGTAATAAAGATTAATCATAATAGAAAGTAACTTAGCCTATGCAGTCTTTGTTGCTCTTTGACATTGGACTTGATCAAACTTCTATAGAATGTCGACTATAGCTTTAAACTCCTTTAACTGTAATCCACATAACCAACTTCTCAAATGTGTCTTCATGAGTGTGTTTGTGTATACCTACTAAGAATTCACTCAAAGCATAGATTAGAATATAATTAATGTTTTGTTATCATCAAAACTAGATGTAAGCCTAGGTTATCCAACCGTAGGGCTAACAATCTCTCCCTTTTTTATGATGACAAACATTGATTCTTTATAAGGTATGATGTATCAAATGATATAATTAAGCACAACAATCTCACTTAGAACATGCAATCATCTTTACTAAACTCAAGGTATGTCAATTTATCTCATATAACAATTAAGCTCATAGCTAGCTCCCCCTAGCTAGAATAAGATATGTTCTTCCTCTAAAAACACGCAATCACATAGTGATGCCAAGGAAAGTGGGTTCGTACCTACGTGGAGGTGCCACAAAGGTTGCAGTCCGTGTTAGCTTCCAAGTATGCAAAGTGAGAGATAGTAAGGACGGAGTAAAGACTGAGAGCAAGGCTCCCCAGACAGGCCGCGAGGGCTGGTAGCGCTGCGCAAGTAGGGCAACGACGAACAGGGTCGGCAGTCGATAGTCCAAGTCGGGGGTGCAGCGTCAGGGGTCCAATGTCAGAAGTCCAAATGTGGTTCTCTCACTAGAATTCCAGAGAGAATAGGTTTTTAGAGAGAGAAAGTGAAAATGTCAAATGAGAGAGAGATCCCTTTAATGAGCTCCAAAGTCCACTATTTATAGGCAAAAATGTGCATGTGTCATCAACCGACATGTGTTGTCCCCTTGGAGTGACACGTCACCGGGGGTCCCAAAGTACCGATTCTCCGTTGGACTGCCGGTCCCCGAGTTAATGCTGCCTCTAACCATGCAGCATCTCTCTGCCTATCTGAGAAGACTGACCACACCGCGGTAGCATGATCAGAGTAGCCCGTTGCCCCAGCCACCGGTCCAAGCCCTTACTGAATCCCACAAGGTGCGTCAAGAGACGCGCAAAGAACCTGAAAGCGGCGAGGGTTACCCCTGTAGCCAACTGCCAGGCGGACTAGGCGCGATGCCCTCTAAGGACCTGCTCCCGTCCCGGAGTGACCCGGGGGTCATTGTCATGGTAGTGTCGACAATCAATGGTAACATGAGCGGACATGATCGCAACCCAGTGCTCAGAGTCACGCAAATCAAACCAGGCGGTAATAGCTTTATGGTAACTAGTCCATCCTGCTGTGAGGGGTCCTCGTGCCGGAGCCCCCCGTGATTGTGACGACGATGGCTTTAAGGTAATGAGCCCATCCCGTGGCGAGAGGTCCTCGTGCCGGAGCCCCCGTGATTGTGACTGCGATGACTTTAAGGTAGTGGGTCCATCCCGCTGCAAGGGGTCCTCGTGCCGGAGCACTACGAGCGAAGCCCCCCCAGAAACATGTAACATGATTGTGGGGCGTGGGCACATCGACTACCGTCAAGAGACAATACTTGGTGCCGGGGCACGTCATGAAAGTGGTGCGGCGCATAGGCGCGACGACGAGTGTCGCGGAACGATGTCTGGTGCCCGGGGATGTCATGAAAGTGGCGTGGCACATGGGTGCGGCGACGAACGTCGCGAAACAATACTTGGTGCCGGGGGCATGTAGTACGACGGAGAGCCAGTGAGATTGCTGTATCAGTGGCGCAGCGGTGTGTGAGAGTGCAGTGTACGGGCGCCGGCGACGAAGGTTGCAAAGACGGCGCATGGGCGACAGGAGTTGCGGAGTTGTCACGCGGACGCATGCGACGAAGGTCGCAACAGCGACATGCGGGCGCGGGTGACGGGAGTCGCGGAGCTATCGTGCGGACGCGGGCGATGAAGGTCGTGGATACGGCGCACCGGGGTCGCGGAGACAGCACCGGGGCGATGGGCGACGAGTGTCGCGGAGACATTACCCAGGCGATGGACGACTAGCGTCGCATGGACGGTGCGCGGCGGTCATCGTGACGACGAAGCGCGGCGACGAGCGATGGTCATCGCAACGACGGAGCACGGCGGCGAGCGACGGTCATCGCGACTACGGCGCGCGACCGCGAATGATGGTAGTCGGTCGTCAAGGTAGGTGGCTGACCCCCCCCCCCCTGAGGTGGCTGACCCCCCCAAGGTGGCCTACCCCCTCAAGATGGCCGACCCCCTTAAGGGGGAAGGCACACCAAGGTTGCTTCACAAAGGGAAAATGAGAGTGACTTGATTATGTGACACTTTGACCGCCCTGTGAGCGTTGAAAAGTTGACCGTTGAATGTGGGGACGTGTCATGAGAATTGGGACCCCCAGTGGGCCTATATAGGTGTAGCCAAGATAGGTATGGAACACATAGTATATAGAAACAAGATCATTTCTTCCCTTTTGTTATCAACAAAAAAAGAAGGGTATGCATATCTGAAGAGATAGTTATAAACAATATAATGGCGTGAGGTGCATATAACTTATGAAGTCAAACAGATGACATCAAGAGTTCCTTTATGATCCAAAGAAAGATATGCATTGTACCTCAGTAATCTCATTTACGTCATGCACTTCTCAAGAGTAACAAGATAGTATATGATTCAAGCATGTAAGCCCCCCTAATCGAGTTACCATATGCATACTCCATCCTAATGCATCCTCCCCCTCAATTAATGCCAACAATATCCAATAAACACAACTAAATGTCTAACCATGTCATGCTCTCGTTCTGGCTTTACCAAAAGGTGCATGTGAGTAGGAATGGCAGTGCGAAGCATTAAGACGACATAATCTCAACATCAAAATTTCCACTAAGTCAATAATGGTTATCAACAATCAATGTTCCCAATATAAGTGCAAGAGGGCTATTGATCGTCATCTAAATCCTACAAGTACTCAAGATTATAATATAGAGAAGTAAACAATCAAGGATTCACAATTTAGACCAGAGTTCTCATGAGTGCTTAATAAACAAGTTATTTATATCATGAGAAATAAGTATGACAATTTAAGGATGCTTCATGATGTATGAGTTTAACACATAGAAAAATTGTCAATTACCCGACCCGGAGGCTGACCTACACATACTATTTCAAAGTATTCCTGCTTACCAAAAATATAATACCCACCACAGGGCAATGCTTCCCTAAAAAAGGCTAGCCAAGTAGGTACTTATGAGTTCCTTGGCATGGTCTTATAAGACCAATCACAAACTCTTCCACAACCGATGTGGGTATCACATTCTTCCCTCCTTGTGCCTTATTGTCCTCGCTAAGGCTCGATCACACATAGCCCAGAATCTTCCTCTCTAGCTGATGTGGGATATACCAGGCTAACCTTTCGTTGCCCCAACCATCCTCTTGATGTGGAATATACCCGGGCTTGCCTTTGTTTCCTCCAATCATCGGCAACCCTATTGGATAGCTCAGCTCGAGCTTTCGAGAGTCGGCTTTGATACCATCTGTACGACCCGATCCGCGACCCCACCATAGGGTAATGCCTCCCTTAAAAGAGTTAGCAAGTAGGTACTTATGAGTTCTTTGGAAGGGTTCTATAAGGCCAATCACAAACTCTCCCACAACTGATGTGGGGTATCACAAATATGTTTAATAGAGCATTGACTTTTACCCCTCTTGATAAATGACAAAGAAATTGAGCGCATGAGAGATCATTCTTGAAGTCCATTTTCTTTGACAAGATTTTGACTCTCCTTAGTTGAAGTAGCATTTCCAATCTTGGAATGCTTACTCCCCCTTAAGATTTAGCTTGTTGCTCCTCCTTTTAATTTTTTCTTGGAACTTTCTTCTTGTTACTATTTGACCTTGCTTTGGACAACCTACAAAAATAATTTAGGTCTAGTTTTTCGTACCCACATTTTCTTGGGTCCATAAGTGTTAGTCTTAAATTTGAAATCTTGATCTTTCACAATCCTCATTTTCTTTATACCTCTGACATATAAAATTCTACTAGGATAATAAAAAGTCGTATGCCCTTTCTTGTAATACCAACCACATCGTGTGAATGGTGTGCAATTGTTCTTTGGTTGTCTTGTATGAACATTCAACCTATTTGTTGTTTCAAAACTTTAGGAGGCAAGGTGAACGGATCTAATCCAACACCACCTTTGTTTAGGCCAACTCTTTGGAGTCCAAGCATGACATCCAAGTTGTTTTGACCATCAACAATTTTTCAAGGCAATTATTTAAATCACAAATCTCAAGTCTTAATTTTTTTATTTTTTTGTCTAAAACTAAAGTATCGAAAGAGATTCTTTTTTGTGATAGGAATGTTCACAATCAATTCAACCAAATCACTATTCACATGCTCTATATATAGATGGCTATATATGCAGCATGGCACTCGTTATTTTCACTTTTTAAGTCATCTAGATCTTTTGAAATGGCGTGCACTTATTTTTTTTTAAAGTACAATTTTTCTTGGCTAATTTCATGGATTCTTCATATGAAAGAGCATAAGAAACATAAATTCATCATTGGAAAAAATGTTATCACTATGAGTATACGAAAAATTTATCTCTTTTTCCTTTTGAGCAATGAAGCATAGATTTGCATCTTTATCATGGAAGTCACCACCTTCATCTCCACTTGAGTTATTACCGCTCCAAACAATGGCTTTCATTAATGTCTTATGGAGTGCTTCTTTGTTGCCTCGTTCTTCTTCTCATTCTCCCCTGATATACTCTCCATACTTGACTCATTCTTGCTCTTGTATGAGTTTCCATCATTCTATATTTTGAGGAACTCGTTAAATTTCTTTGCAAGTATGTCAATCTCTTTGTTTTTTAAGTCTTCCTCTTCTTTACATGAAGATTGATCCATTGCTGATGAATCTTTAAAATTGGCACATCTCCTTCTTCTTTGGACCTTTTTGCCTGATGATTCGGGTTGCATTTCATAGGTCAGCAAGAAGCAAGTTAATCCATCAACTGGGAATGTATTGAGATCCTTTGATTCTTGAAGTGCAGTGATTTTTGCATCCCATTCTCTAGGTAATGACCTAATTACCTTTATCACAAGATCACCATTAGAGAAATCTTTTCCTAATTGTTTCAAAGTATTAACAACTATAGTTAAACAAAAATTCATTTCCGTAATTGAATTATCGAAAAAGATTTGAAATGATTCATATTCTCTATGCATTATATTCGTTTTCATATCACTTTGAAGAAAAGTCCCTTCATGAGCGACTTAATTGAAGTGTTCCCACATAATGTTAGCCGAATCAACATACTAACTCGATTGAATTCATTTGTGTTTAGAGCATAAACAATACAATTCTTAGCTCTAAGATTCATGCAATGCATCCTTCTAACATAGTCGTTAAGTTCGGATTGCTCATTTTGCATAAGCTTATTCCTAATCAACTTGGTGGGAACATAATGGCCATCTTCAATGATTCCTCACAATTTAAAATCTAAAGATTCTAAAAATACTCTTATCTTAACTTTCTATATGCACTTTGACTCCCTGTAACAGATTGTGTTGAATTGTCCTAACTACCCCTTTTATACACCAAATTTTCAAACGAAAACCATTTTTAACTTTTTCAACCCCCGCACCCACTCTACCCCCAAATGTACACACATACACAAATATTTGCCCCTACCCCCCAGAACGCCTCCCACTAAACCGAACACTACCACATTCATCGCCCTCTTCCCCAGCCACCGCGACACACTCTATCTCTATCTCTCATACATACACACACGCACGCGTGCTCACACATAGATACACAAAACACACAACGCATACACCCACCCATTCGCCCCAACCCCACCCCTATTGCCAATTATTCACCCTAAAATACACATTTGGACATATACCCACCACCACATGCACACAGAAACACCGCCTCCATCCCAACATACCTTAACACACACAATAGCCCTCGCCCTCCCCCCTCCTTCACCTATCACACACACATACCACCCACAGGCACACACCCACATCCACACCTCCCATCCCCATCCCCATCACTGCACACACATACACATGCGCACCCTACCCACTCTGCACACACTCATAAACCACAAAAAAAGTGATAGCTAGTCTTCAGGGTTCAAGGTAAGGGCACTGAGGTCCATAGGGTCATCTGCCCTTCTCATCCGGGCAACCTGGGATTCAAGTGCAGCCAACTTGTCTTCCCATTTTGGAGTGGCAGATTTTCCATCATCATCCTTCGACTCATACTGCCAATCAAACTCGTCTTTCTTCTTATCATTTATCCTTTCTATCTTAGGCTCATCCTCATGAACCATTTTACCCTTCTTCTTAAGGTTTTCAGCATCCTCGGTTGTCCTTGCTTACTGATCTGCCAGAGCTGTGAAACTGGTCTAAAAATCTTTCCATAGTTCTCTAACGGTGCGTTTGGAACCAATTCTTTTAGGATTTGGATTCTAAATTTGGAATTGGATTTGGAATTTAATTCACTTTTTTTTGGAACGAAAGGAAATTCAAATCATAGAATTCCAATTTTGTGTTTGGAGAACAGAGAAAATGAAAAGGTAATAAATTTTTAGACAATTATATCCTTGACTTATGATGAAAAACAAACTATGGTAAGTGGTTTCATATGTGCTAGTGCCACCACATAGTGGTGATGCTGGTGGCGGCATCGCACGGGGTAGCGACATCGACGGTGGAAGTGGTGGGGTGGTCAACTGATAGTTATAATGGTAGTGGTGGTATTGAGGTATAACGAGGTGTAACTGGTGGTCGTCAACTGACGCCAATAGTGACGCCGGTGGCAGTAGTAGTGGCGGTGCTGAAGACGATGCTGGTAGTTGCGGCGGCGGTGGCCATAGTGGTGATGGTGGTGGCAGCAGTGGTGGCAATAATGGTGACAATGGTGATGGTGGTGGTGGTGGCAGTAGTATTGGCGATGGTGGAATTATTGGTGGCAGTGGTTGTGGAGACGACATCGGTGGCTGTGGCGACAACATTGGTGGTTGTGGTAGTGATGATGGCGTTGGCGGTGGTGGTGGCAATAGTGGTGGTGACGACAGTGGTAGTTGTCGTAGTACTGATGGTAGAGGTGGCAATAGTGGTGAAAGACGCAGTGGCGGTGGTGGTGGTTGTAGTGGTGGTGGTGGCGGTAGTGTTATCGTTGGTTATGGCAACAACGACAGTTGTAGTTGTGGCAGCGGTGGTAGTGTGGTGGTGGTGGCAGCAGTGGTGGTAGTAGTTGTAGTGGCGATGGTGGTGGTGACAATAGTTGTGGCGGCGGCGGTGGCAATAGTGGTGGTAGTAGTGGTGCCGATGGCAGTGGTGGTGACAGTAGTGGTACTGGTGGTGGTAGTTAAAGTGCTGTGGCGGTCGCGGCAACGAAGATGGTGGAGGTGGGGTTCATTATTGAAGAGATCCAAGAAAAAAGGATAAAATAGGTAGATAATTACTTTTAATTCAAGTACCTTTAATCCCATGAAATCCTACCATTTTTCATCGGATTTCACACAGTAGAAACAAATTCAGTCAAATCGCATGAAATCCAATTCCAATTCTTTCTTTTAATGTTCCAAACAACAAAATTTGAGGATTTGAAATGAAACCCCATGAATTCCATAGTTCCAAACATACTTTAAGGATCCCGACCAAATCCACCATATGAGGGAATTCTTCGGTAATTAGGGTTGTTGTGAGTTTCTCAGATGAACACCTATACAAGCATTTCTTACCCTTAAATGGTAGAGAAATAAAAAGTTTAAGCACATAATACGCCTATAGAACTGACAGACTGCTAGGATAGGGAGCCAATTAACTTTAGGGTTCTGACTAACCGTCTGGTAACCTTATGGGTTAACCGGGCGATTGGTCAGTGGGTATATTTGGATATTTAAAAAAGAAATAGGGATAGAGGGTGCTGACTAGCCATCTGATAACCTTATGGGTTAACCGGCCGATTGGCCAGTGGGGTAATTATGGTTTTGTCAATGATTCTGGGAAGGTCAGGGCTCTGACTAACCGTCTAACCTTGTGGGTTAACCGACCAGTTGATCAATGGAGTAACTTTAGATTTTTGAAAATTTCTGGGAAGGTAACCTTGCGGGTAAACCGGCTGGTTAGTTAGTGGGGTGAAAGCTTCTGAGAAGGTCAGGACTATGACTAACCGTCAGATAACCTTGTGGGTAAATTTTCCAGTTGGTCAGCAGGGTTAGAAGTTCGGGGTTAACCAACAAAGTTCGAGGTATAAACTAGTATGTTCGAATTTGTAAGTATTACACTTAATGACTAACCGTTCGGTTATCCTGTTTGAAAAAATGGCCAGTTGGTCAGAGTCTAGCCTTTTAGCTAGAATTCCTACAAACTTATAGAATATCGGCTAGTTTCCTCGCCAAACAGGTACTCTCCCAAAAAATAATAGACCATTAAAATTGTCCAGGTGTGTAGTTTTTTTTTCTCGACGCAAGGTGTAAGGTCACTCATTTGGCTGACTCGTACTATATGCCTTTCACCTGGAACTCATGTAGTTAATATGGGCGGTCACTGGTACGTGTATACAAGTCATTTAGCATACTGAGATACTAGGAGGCTTTCGGTACTAGGCCTTAGAGGTGAGAGTGCAGTCCAATTTGCCCCGTTAACTAGGATGTCCGGGATTTAAACTGTTATCCTTGAGTGGGTGGATTTGGGACAATTGTGCGCATGTGTGGGTCACAAAATAAAAGCACAACTACAACAATTAAAGCATATTGTACCTGATATGGAAAACAACAAAAAACACAACAAAAAAAAGGCCAAGAAAAGCAATAAAAAATTTCAAGTCTAGTCCTTTCATTTTTTTAGTCCCCAATTGAGTCATCCTTTGTAGCAAACCGCCTCGAAAGAAATCCTTAGACCCCGGGAAAGGTCTAAAATTAGGAGTCGCCCTCTTATTTTGTGGAACAAAAGGAAAAACAAGAAAAATCCTAAAAAGACCCTAAAATGTCGAAAGACTTCTAATTTATTTAACATATAAATGAATTTGTGGACTAAGTTATACAACAGGAAGGTGTTAGGCACCAACATCCCCTAATGGACTCTACTTTATTTTTATTTATTTTTTTCCTTTTTTAACACATAACACATGAGCAATATATAAAACTCACCTAGTTTTAATTCTATTATTGGTTTAAATTCAACATCAGGGATCAAACAATTTACGATCCGGTCGAACAAACCAGAACCAAAACTATCGTAGTTCGACCAGGTCCTTTGAGTGGCGACCTACATGTCAATCTTTGACTCAAATTTACATAAGAAGAAATGAATTGAAAGACTCCATTGAATTGTTTTGTTTTTAATACCGAAATGAGATCGCAGGAATGAGAGACACTCTAGACTATTATAATCCAAACTAATCTAGAAAGCCATGTAAATATACCATGAGAATGCATTTGCCTAGAAGACTCGGGAACACCATGTGATGAATCAACGATGCAAGTGACTTTTAAATATGGAGAAATCAATATGAAGTACTGAATTTCTCCTTAAAGATGATACACTTCTAGAGAAGAAATGCTAAATGCTCAAGAGAGAAAAAGTTGATCCCCTTTAAAGTGTAGCCCACAGACTCTTTTTATAGAGGTATGGGGTCATATATATGATAAATATGACCATCTCAATCTATGACCTGCTGGTATAGCAGAATATTCAGTAAAAGTCGCAAATTGAAAAATTGGCCGGCTGGAGAAAACCTGCCGGTTTATCCGTTGAAAAATTTATATTTCTTCCCAAATTTTGGGACATTATCAGTCCTAAATTTTATAATTATTTCTGTCAAAATAGAATGGATACACCAAATCTCGAGAGTTATCTTCAACTTTCATATAAATCAAGGATTACTCACAAGCATCAAGGATTAATCATAAGATAATCCTAAATTATCTAAATAAATCACAATCTTCAAGCTGGACTGGACTCAACTGATGGGACTGGACTGGTTCTAATTACTAGATTGGACTGGACTGGACAACTAGACTGGACTATCTGGGCTGGATTAAATAAATTATGCTCGTGACTTATTATTAGGCCTACATCTATAATAATAATAAATGTTCCTTATTAATAGAGCCCAATACAATAAATAAATGACAGGGCTACAAATATGGGGTGTCTACACCCAGTAATAGAAATATACGCAAATACCCGGAGTACAATGTGATAGTTTCAATAACATGTATTTGGAACCATTAGCCAGAACGATCAATATGCATGGGAGACATGGTAATTCATGCACTTTACAATCAAATAGAGTAAAAAAAACGTTTAATTGCACTGTGCATTTCAATAGATATTAATTGAACTCTATACCACGTATAATCAACCCACATGGCGAAGCAATAAAATTTGTACTAGTACCAATTAGCCATCCTCTCGAGGGACATAAAAAATACAGCATAATAACGCTAAAGGCGCGATAAATAATATAGATCGATCTGTATGAAGTCCAAAAAATATAAAGTGCCGACAAAACTATAGTAATTAAGCTACCATCGAGACAGAACAAATATGATAACTTGTCAACACGTGAAATAAGGAAACTACGTATCACCCAACAATGCTAGACAATTAGCGACAATTTGAATAAAATGCCCAAGACCTGAAATTCTAAATTTCGACAATTACCAAACTTTTAGTGTGAAGCGATGGAAATAATTTTCAATAGCCTTTTGGAACGGGGCCAAAAAAAAGGCATATATTAAGGAAAAGAATCGAAGTGTACAATCTTTATAATTTATTGTACCCAAGAAATCAAAGTTGAAGCCCCGTTCAACATGGAGCAATTGTCACTAAAAAAGAAAACATCGCAATTTCAATGTAACATACAATAATCGAGCTATGATAGAGGCTAAATATCAAGGACGTAGCAATAAGAAAAAAGGTGAACAATCCAATTTAACCCTTACCTTAAATCAACACAGTCTTCCAATCACAAATGCAAACCCACAACCTACATTATATAACTAAGAGTCATTAAAGTAACAATCGGGGATTTATAATTCTAAACACATCAAACCCTATAAACTAAGTTCACTGAATTAATGCAATAAAACTTACCCGAAGATTCAAAAAATGTTGTTCAAATCCTTTATTACTCACCACAATCGCCCCAAGTCCTAATTTGCCGCCTTTTGAGGTAAAAAAAAGAGAAGAATAGTGATTTAGAATGAAGGCGGATGAGGAGGAAAACACAGTGTTAGATGGTTTATGAAGCCAAGTGGTTAATTAAATAACCGCCCCAAAGTTTGAATACTTATTTGAGCTGATGCTTACAAATTTCAGTTTACCCCCAACCAAAAAATCAGTTATTTACTAAACTGCCACTGCTGTATAAATTCCAAAAATTCTATTTTGAATTTTTTTTTCTTTGACAGGCATTACATGGATGGTCGATGGATCTTGGTGAGTTTTACATGCTCTGCCGAAACCATCCCTCCCTCAAGGGACAGACCCCTGGATACTTTATAGGGTGCACCTTTTTATATCTTCCCAACTAATACTTCTTCTGATGAGTCTCCAAATGAATCCCCTTATACTTGGGTGCTATTTGTTGACGATTCATCACACTCTACTAAAGCGGCACCAGCCATATCTGCCAAAAGTCCCAATGATTAGGTTATGGAGATCAATGGGCCTTTTAGTGGTATAATAATAATGAAATGCCTTCTGGTTTAAAAGATGCTGGAGCTGCCTATCAGCTTTCGGTAAACAAGTTCTTTAAAATCTTGATACGTCAAAGCGTGGTAGTTTACGTTCAGAACGTGCTCATCAAGAATCTCAAGGTTATGGACACAGACATCCATGAATTATTTGAACGCACTCTGACACTAATATTTTAAATTGAGCCTTGTCAAGTGCGCATTTGGTATTGATAAAATTAATATCTTGGTTTCGTCGTCTCTTGTTGAGAAATTGAGGTAAACTGAGAAAAGATCAAGGCAAATCTAGTCAGGGCTGCCCCGACAAACCATCCGAGAAGTAGATGCATTCAACGACCACATTGCTGCTGTTAGTGGTTTCCTCTAGAATTCTGCTAAGATATGTCTCATATTCCTTATGTTGGCATGCATGTCTAAATTCTAACTAGTTGTGACTAATAGACGATGGACACTTGGACAAAGGCCGACAGCTGGAAAATTAAGTTTAATGCATCATTAGTGCTGATGTGATGACAATTTATGGCGGGATTAGATAATGATAGAGCAGTTTTATGACGGTTCAAGTTTCCATAGAACGTCAGGCAATAATGCCGGGAAGACTAGCACATGGATAATTCATATCAGAAACAAGTTACTAGGGTCAACACAACTATCGATAGGAGGATCGATAGCAACGGTTACTAGCGGTTTACAAGTGATTTCTTTTGAAATCAAACTAAAAAATTGCAACGAATTGTTTTTGGCAGAAGATTAGAATAAAAGGGGAGAAGAAAGGATAGAAGAGGACAATCAACATTCGACTCAAGCAAATGACTTGATTTCAAGCCTTATCTTTTTTCTTTATTTTTTCAGATATTCTGTTTATGCAGTGCTTCTGCCTTCTATCGGTAGGGACTTTTGTTTTGTTTATGTCAATCGATCTATTGGTACAAGTTACAATTTATTATGGGCGTGCAGTTTGTAACTTGATTATTGAATTAATTAAAGTTTCCATTTTAGTCATTCTTTTATCGTTGAAAGTTTCCCATTTAGAGAAGTGCTCAGACAAGAGGTCGAAAAGAACACCACATTAAGAGTGTGTTTGGATGAAGTAATTGAACTGAGGATTTGACTTTTACAAAGGATTTGCAAATACATCACACCAAATTCCTTGTTTGGATTATGATGAGATGAATTTATCATATTTGAGGAGGGATTTGATGTGCTAAAATCCTCTCTACAAATAACTAGTCCAGACTAGTTATTTGACATATCCTTACCACAAATATAGGGAGAAAGTGACCTTTCTGTGTCTCCATAATTTTAGCAACTGTCTTCCACTAAAAAAAGGAAACTCTCTCTCACTAGCTTTTATCCATACAACGTCAACTTATTAGGTGGGTTCAATTTTTCAGATGTAAATCCATATATAAAATACTCACTTCTTCAAAACCGTCCAAACAACAAATTTGCAATTCCATAAATTTGTAAATCATCGAATTTTAAAATGAATGAATTTTGAAATGCAAGGTACTTTGAAATTCTCCATCCAAACATATTCTAATTGCAGTTTGCTATCGAGCGCAAACACCTTAATATTCTAAAAATCTTGAAAATTTTGCGTGGAGTCTAGAAAGCAGCTCTTGGATGGTCGATGGATCTCATATGAGTTTGACATACTCTATCGACCGCATCCCTCTCTTAAAGACTTCACGTCAGTTTGACAACATTGTAGTTTTTAGATTTGATTTTCTAAAAAATAAAAAAATAAAACTAGTTATGGTTTTTGTTTTGAAAAAAAAAAGTAATAGATGTTTGATAGATCATTTTGTAAAATTCCAATTTTTAGTTTTTTTATGAGGATTTTATTTTTCTTTATGTTCGTGGTTTCCAAAAACACCAGTTTTTATTACCAACACCATCACGCCACAGTATCACTACCGCCCATAGCCAGTAACCACCACCCATCACGACCAACTGCCAAAACCACGACGGAGTTACTGCTACCCAAAAATCAAATCTAATGAGATCAACGACAATGGAGAGACGACAGTGACGATCGACGGTGTCGACGGTTGTGGCAAATCGACGGTGGGTGGTTGGGAGTTGTGAAATCGACAGCGTCGACCTTGATCGATGGTGGTTATGATGTTGTCCGATTGTGATGTTGTCCGACGTTGATCGATCATCGGTAGTTATGGCGGTGTGCTTGGTTGTTAAGATGGTGGTGGTGGTGCTTGGTGGTTGCGATGCTGTCCGCTTGGTTGATGCGACACAATGGTGGAGTAGATTCGTGTAGTGGCGATGGCGGTGGGGTGGCGGCGGAGAGGCAGGTCTGCCGGTGGTGACAGCGAGATTGTGGCGGCAACGTAAGAGATTTGTTGGTGTAACAGCGGTAAGGTGGTGATGGTGGGGAAGATCTGATGTGGCGCGGTAGTGGGGTGACGAAGCTGGGGTGGCTGGGACGGTGGCCGGGTGGTGACGGTGGTTGTCTACTGGTGGTAGTGGTGGTGAGGGCTTAGAGGGTAAGTAGTGGTAGTGGTGAAAGTGATAAAATGAAATAAGTTTTTAAAAATGCGGATAGCAAATTGCTTCTAATGAAGTTTGATAGCTAGATCTCAAAACAAAAACTAAAACTCCAAAATAGAGTTTTCAAAAAGAACCCAGTTTTAAAAACTGCTTTTCAAAACTAAAGGGAGAAAAAAAAACGAAAATTGTCTGTCAAATGAATTTTTTTTCTCGAGTTTACAAAAGTGAAAAAAAAAGCTAAAAAAAAAAATTCTGTCAAAACTACATTGATTGTAGAATGAACCTTCCTTGATTTCCAAATGATATTTCTTCTGATAGTGTCCAAACTATCCACCTTGTACTTGGACGCTCCTTGTTGATGGTTCATCCAACGCTACTAGATCACAACCAGCCTTGTTGTCAAAGTTCCGACGATTGATAGTGCCTCACATTAATTTTTGACCCTCAAATAAAATCAATCTATACTACCTATAAAAGTATGAATCTTGTAAATTATTTTATTCTATTTTTGCCTTTCGTTAATCACTCAAATAACAATCCTACCATTTCATAAATACTATTATTAATTACTAATTTTATAATCATTTCCGGTTTTGCCCTCCGTTAGTTATTTCAATGACAACCCTACCCTTCCCTAATTAATTTTTTTTTGTAATGTGTTTAATGAACATTAGGTCATAAATTTAATTTAATCCCACATTTATACATTGGGAAACAAAAGTAGGAATGTTGTAAATCATTTTTGAATAATTATGTCCTCTGTAAATTACGTCAATTACATTCTTACCCTTTTTTTATTACTCCCTTTTAAAATTTGATGAAATTAAAAGAACATTGGGTAATGAATCTATTCTATACATTAGAAAATAAAAAGTGTGATGAGAAAGAAAAACATAACAAATAAATTCCTTTATTATTCTCTTTTTAATTTGGTTAAAATGAAATAAACATTAGATATTGAACTAGTTAGTGAAAACTGTGATTTTTTTTCTTGGATTTTTAGGTTAGCAAACGATTAACCAATTGAAAAACTGAAAAACAAAAACAAAATAAAGAAACTGAAATGCGTGAAATTAAGAAACAAAAAATTGTTGGAAACCAAAAAAAATAAAATAAAATTCGAAAAAGGGTTAAATATGCATTAAAAAACAAAGTTTAATTATGATGCAAATTTGAACTGAAAATATGTTCAGTTATTGTAATTGAAGACCAGGTGCTTTGCATTTCTTAAAAGCACCTGGTCTTAAAAATTATAAATCTTAACTATGAACAACATATTACAAAAAGAAAGACGTAAATTTGTTCTTCTAATTTCTTCATTTACTTTTATTTTCAACAGTACCATCAAACATTTTTCAATCCAGAAGTTTACAAAGAAAATTTCTAAATATTAAACTGATTATAATTGCGAAAATTAAATATACATTTTTTTTATAACAAGTCACAAAATAAATAAGAACATAATTAAATTATATTATTTTTATATAAAAAATATAATAATATCACTTCAAACATTACTCTCGAATAAAACAACGTGAATTACGCATGTGCTCGGTCTGTACTAGTATAACCAAAGAAGGGGAATTTAGGAAGTGGTGTATGGCTTTGATTCTGCCCGCCGAAGTACTGCGTGGAATAATGCAGACACAATGTTCCTAAGAACACTCCCTTCATCAAAACCTCCAATCCATTGCAAAACAATTTCAACGTCGCTCCATCTCTTCTTCACTCACCCTATCGCATCTCACTCAGAACAACCCCACACAAATGATGTACCAGAAGAGAGCATAAGCGTAGCCAGCCGTTCCTACTGGACCAAAAAGATACACAAACTCTGCACCGTAGACCGCAACGTCGACCAAGCCCTCCGCCTCCTCGACCGCCTCCGCCTCCATGGCTACCGCCCCGAGTCTCTCAACGTCAGCAGTGTTATCCACGCTCTATGCCACTCCAAGCGCTTCCCCGAAGCTCATCACAGGTTCCTCCTTTACCTCGCTTCCAATTGCATCCCTGATGAGCGCACTTGCAATGTCGTCATTGCCCGTCTCCTCCATTCGAAAACCCCAATTCTGACATTGCAGGTTTTTCACCGTTTAAACGCCGTTAAACCTGAATTTGTACCTTCGTTGGTTAATTATAACCGTTTAATCGATCAGCTTTGTTTGCTTTCGCACACGTATGAAGCGCATAAGTTGTTTATTGACATGAAAAGTAGAGGGCATCAGCCAAACACCGTTTCCTACACTACCCTGATTAATGGTTACGTCAGAATTGGTGAAGTGGGTTATGCGCATAAGGTGCTTGATGAAATGCTCCAGTATGGGGTAAGGCCGAATTCGTTCACCTACAGCGTATTGATTAGAGGCGTTCTCAGAAGCAAGGATTTTAAACGTGGGAGGGAGTTAATGGGGGATTTTTGGGAGACAATGGAAGGTGAAGAGGACCCGACTGCTAATAATGCAGCTTTTGCTAATCTCATTGACTGTTTGTGTCAAGAAGGGTTGTTTTGTGAAGTGTTTGAGATTGCAGAATATATGCCTCAAAGTAAGACTGTTTGTGATGAATTTGCTTACGGGGAGATGGTAGATACGCTATGTAGATACGCGAGGTACAATGGGGCGGCTAGAATTGTGTATATGATGAGAAAGAGAGGGTTTCGGCCAAGCTTGGTTTCATACAACTCAATCATACATGGGCTTAGCAAGGATCGGGTTTGTATGAGGGCTTATCAATTGTTGGAAGAAGGTATTAAGTTTGGGTACTTGCCCTCGGAGTTCACGTACAAGGTTTTGATTGAACGTCTTTGTCAAGAATGTGATATCGGCAAGGCCAACAAACTTCTTCAGTTCATGTTGAAAAAGGGAGGTGTGGATAGCACCAGAATTTACAATATTTATTTACGAGCTCTTTGTCTTTTGAAGAACCCAACTGAGCTTCTAAATGTGCTTGTATTCATGCTTCAGACCCGGTGCCAGCCTGATGTAATTACACTCAACACGGTTATTCATGGGTTTTGCCAGGTGGGGAGGATTGGAGAGCCTTTGAAGATACTGCACGATATGAGGACAGGAAAGTTTTGTGCGCCAGATTGCGTCACATTCACCACACTTATACGTGGTTTGTTGAATGTCGGAAGAACTGAAGAAGCTCTTGATATGTTGCACAATGTAATGCCTCAAAATGGTTTTTGCCCTGGTGTTGTGACCTATAATGCAGTCCTTTGCAGTTTGTTTGAACTAGGTCAGGCAAATAAAGCAGTGAAAGTTTTTGATGCCATGGTTAGTGGCGGTGTTACTGCCGACAGTACTACTTACGCTGTTTTAGTTGAAGGATTATGCAAGTCTGGCCGCATAGAGGAAGCTAAGAGGTTTTGGGGTGATGTTATTTGGCCCTCAAAGATTCATGATAATTTCGTCTATTCGGCCCTTCTAAAGGGGTTTTGCCACTGGGGCAAATTGAACGAGGCGTGTGATTTTTTATATGAATTAGTAGATTGTGGCATAACTCTAAATGTTGTTAATTATAATATCCTAATTAACGGTGCTTGCAAATTAAGTTTAAAAAGAGAGGCCTACCAGATATTGGGAGAAATGAGAAAGAATGGGCTGGCACCCGATGCCGTGACGTGGAGAATTCTTGACTCGTTTCATGGCAACATGAGGAAGCAGTTCTGTGTTGACGATGCAAGTCATTTAGATGTAGTTTACAGAATTTGAGCGGCTGACAAACTGGGCATCACTGGATCAAGTTTGAATTGGAGATTAAGTCCAAGGAAGAAAGGAAAAGGGTCCTGTTATGGAGGAATCAGGAATACATAATAACGTGTCTTCATCCTCAAAATAAAGCACTTATCAGAAGTGATGGGAACAAGCTTCGGCAATGGTGAGAAAGGTTAGCTGGAAAATATGACCTGGCAATAGTAGTTGTGCCTATTTACCAAAGGAAACCAGAGCAACACTCTTATATGACTTTTGGATTCAGTTCACATTCTTTGCAACGGAAGGGCCAAGTTGTGTGACCATGTGAAACTTATCCATTCCCTCTTCAGTTCGTTCATAGTGATGTTCCATACAACGCTAGTGAATTACAAACCAATCTAATTTGACAATTTACACCAAGAAAGTTGCAATGTATTGACCTAAGCAAGACTAGTACATCTAAAGACGTCAAACATGCCACCACATTAATGTGTGAGCAATTGGCCCGAAAACAAGTTCTCACTTAAGGCCGATTTGTCTAAGGATAAGTGGGACAAGTCGGTGAATACCAAATCGTACTATCAAATTGAAGACAACAATGGCTAAATAACCCGTGGCCACTTCTGATCATGAGAAAGACATATGGCTCCCCACATGGGGCCTAACGTTTTTATCGTGTTACGTGTTACAAAGTGAAGAATTGCATAAATCATGTGTAGAGCTGGATGAAAACTTAGTCAAGAATGTAAACAGGGTCCTCTCCAGTTCCACCACGTGGCAAGATCAGACCACTCAAGGGAGCATAGCGCAAGCAGAATGGTGAAACACGCACGCTTGAATACGTGGCAGCTCCAGATTTGGTCTTCCTATAACTTAGGCAAAACCAGAGCAACAAAGCTAGCATGCCACATAACAAATGGCATCTCCCAATTGGATCATTCAGAGGCCAAATGACTACAACTCCGCTATGAAAGGCATGAGTGTTGTCTTAATTAATCCTTTTCAGCATCATGACACAAACTATCACATAGCTCTCACACCTTCGTCTACCTTAAGTACACAGTTATATCTTAGGTTCTGTAAAATCCCGGAATTTTCTGAACGTTAACACTCGCTTGATTAGTTCGTTAAGCAATATTATCCTCAAAACTTAACCAAATAATACCATAACTTTCAGAGCAACTAAAGCATCCATCAATTTATTTCTCTCAGTGTACAGTCATACTTGGAAACTAAATTTCAACCCGAGTAATTAATAAACTAACAAAGTCACCCACGCAGGGGTTCAATAATCAATACAAAATTTTTTAATCCTTTTCGCTCTTTCACTCTGCTCTCATCCATATTCAGGTAACCTACGGCTGGTTGTCACCTGCGGAAAGGAAGTCAAAGGAGAGTGAGCTTTCAAGAGCCGAGTAACGCCGATCAAAGATTTAACAAAAATGATTCGGACGATTTTACATTTAAACCAAATAATAACTTTTAAAACGGGAAAAAAAAAAGCCGAACGATTCAAATAATTTTCTATATACAATCAAATGAAAATTTAAAAAGGGTTTTCAAAGAAAATCACAACATTTTAATATAAACATAGGGATGAGTATCAACTCAATCCCTTAAATAAGTAGTCATTCAAAACAGTTCAGATATAACCATTTCAAAACACTTAAGGTACAATAAAATAGAAACATGAAACATTGAACACGAGTAGCACGCTGTAACAAAACCATCCCGGCAGTGCTCGATACGCTTTACATATGCATATGTACACTGACTAGTCCATCTAGGTACTAGTTTAACCCAACCAACATACCATCCTTATAACTCCAGCAATACAGACCATCCTTATAAGTCCTAGATTACTAACTCATGTCAACATTGAGAATCAATAAATAGAATCGAAAATATTTTATGATGATTGAATCAATAAACAGATAAGTATGAATCAGAATTTCAAACGATAGCTAAACGACTCAAATTAGGGTTTCACAGGCACATCCAAATATTTTCAAGCAAAAAAGTTGAGATTAAAACATATGAGTTCATATAACGAGTATGGTTAAGAGAGAAAATCCTTACCTCAATCCAAGCTAAACGATACTTCCAAACCTCGATCAACAATCTCTGAATAAACCTAGATTGACAATCCATATATTAGAGCACAATCTATACTACAATAATATAAACCTAATATCAACTACCCATGCTCACTTCTAACTCTGAAATCGCGCAACTCAAAGCGGGTTCCGCACACGACCAATTTAACTAACTGAAAACCTTGTACGCGACCTAATGTGTAACGATATCCCAAAATTTATAATAAATTTCAATAAAAACTTTTATAGCTTAAAACATTAATAACAGTCAAAATATGAATTTTCTGAATTTTTGAATATTTTCGAATTAAAATATTTTCTTTAAATGCAAGAAAATCCATAAAATAGCCATAATTGCTTCCAGATGCAAAATAAGTCCCAAAATTTTTGTAATAACTTTAAAATATGTATAAAATTATAGAAATTGAAATCCAAATTTAAAAGGCATGAAAACTATTTTTAAATTATTCGTTTTGCTAAAACCAATGTGATACAAAAACTATAGCAAATCAATTCCAAAAATCATCAAATTCAAACTGAGTGTTATTTATACTATGAAAACATTACTCAATTTTTTCCAGAACATTTTCTTGAGTTTAAAGGCTCCAAAAGATTTTACAAGTTTAAGTTTACAGAAAATATAAAAAATACATATGATTCCATAAATTTTCTAAACTTTTACCAGAAATTCTAATATCGCCTAAAGTATCATACTTTAAAATTTGTACGCATTAACAATTGTTGTATGCCACCCTATGCATGTATCGTACTTAACGCTAACCGAGGTGTGTACTTCCAAAATCTGCCGGTGCCCAGCAACCTATTTCACCTTCTTCTTCTCCTTTCTCTATAACACTCTTATACCCACGATCACTCAACACACACTCACCTATTGCAGTCACCACACCTATGCATGCACACACCACATACACACACACACACACACACACACACACACAATATGCAATACACACAACACGCACATAAGCACCCGACTCACGCATTAGCTGCCTCTTGACAGCATCACTATGTACACACGCACTCTTTGCACATCTTCAAACCCATTATATACCCACACACATATTAACAGCACACAAACACCTTATACCCACTTAAATACACACATGACACACACAAGCCCAATCTCTAAAACCCACACATAGCTACATGTATAGCTGTCAAAAGGGCCGGGCGGCCCCTGGGCTGGCCCGGCCCTTCACGTGAACAGTGACGACCCACTTCTTTAGGGCTCTGGACCAGGCCACATAATCCCAAAAAATTATCCAGGCCCGGCCCGGCCCTAAAAAGCCCGGGTCAGGCCCTAAAAAACGGGCTGGCCCGAAACCGGCCCGTTTTTAGGCCCTGACCCGATTTTTAGGGCTGGCCCGGGTTTGGCCCGATTTTGGCCCGGAATTCAGCCCCTTTTCGGCCCTAAATCTGGCCCGATTTTTAGGCCCTTTATCTGGCCCTTTTTCGGCCCTAAATCTGGCCCATTTTAGGCCCTTTCTCTAGCCCTTTTTTGGCCCTTATCTTGCTGGTTTCATCAATTTCAAATCAGATTTTCCCCCCCTTTCCCCCCCCCCCCCTCCCTCAACGACCATATTCCCCATTATTTCCCTAAATTCCACTTTTACCCCCCAACAACAATATAACGGCTAGTTTGGGGGGTATTTTCGTCCAACTTAATTTTTTCAACTCTTTTAAAGTTTTTTACACTCTTACCCTCCCCAACAACTATAAACGGATAGTTTTAAGGGGCATTTTGGTCTTTTGTGAACGTTAAAAAATCTATAAATTCACACCCTTTCTTTCTAATATTTCACACCAATCTTCTTACTCTCTCTTATCTCAACATTCTACATTTTTACAAGTTTTGCTACTATTTTCCTCTCCAACTACTACTCTTGCTAATTATTACTCACTAATTTGTACTCTTGCTAATTACTACTCTCGTTTACTAATTACTAATTTTCCTATATTCTAATTACTAACATACTTCTTTCATTAATTTGTTACTCTCTAATTCTTTTGTTTACTAATTAGTAATTAGCGCATTCTTATTTATTAATTACTATTACCAAATTCTTTTTAATTACTAACTTTCTCCAATTTTGAGTTACTAATTACTCTTATTCGTTAGTTACTCTTTAATTCTTTTTAATTGTTATTTCTAATTAGTAATTACTGCTCTTATTCCTGCATTTAGTTTAATATTACTATTTTTATTTTCCAATTTAGTAAAAAAGTTTAGCGTCAAATATGTCTGGAATACTAAAGAAATTCAGGCGTGGATCATCATCACGAAAAACATCATCATCATCACAAACACCACCACTAGCACAAGCTCCACCGCCACGGTCATCACAAACACCAATCCAAGCACCACCACAACCATTCATTCATGGACGAATGAGTACAGGTTGTATGATAGATACCCAAGCCAATTGGGAGTTCAATCAAAATATTCCAGATTTTAAATACACGCCTTCACAAGACCCCCGCATTATAGTCAAGGACGCAGCTCGGTTGGCGAAGCTACTACTCCGTTGCATAATGTTAACCCGATGGGCAGTCGTGATGGAGAAGGGCCGAGCAATACTTCCAATAGTCAGCCAGAAGTCCAAAAGGTGAAAAAAAAAACCGAGTGTTGGAATCATTTTGATGAAATTACGGTGGACGGCGCCCGAAAAGCTCGATGTAAGTACTGTACTAAATTATTTACCACTAGTTCTGGTAATGGACATCTTAACAGGAATTACCCTATGTGTGCACCTCGAAGCGGCCACGTCGAACCTAGCCAAACGCAGTTATCCTTTGACGGTAAGTTATTTGTTTATAATCAGCGAGAACAAATAGACGGTCTCGCTGAATTTGTTATTCATGATGAACAAGCCTTTAGTTTTGCCGATAATCCTAAGCACTCTAGATATATGAACACCTACGTGCAACCTTTGTACAAAAAGGTTACACGAAACACCACTAGATCCGATGCACTCCGGCAGTATTATGCTGCTAAAGCACGCTTGATTGACTATTTCGATCATTTTGACGGTAGAGTTAGTCATACTTCTGATATTTGACAATCTCCGTTTACTTTTGTTAGTTATGCTTGTGTGACGGCCCATTGGATTGGTGTTGATTGGGTTATGAACAAAAGAATCATCGCATTCGAACTATTTCCTTTTCCTCATGATGCAAATAATGTAGCTAGTATTATAATTAATGCATGTACCACATTTAAAATAAAGAATAAGATTATGAGTGTTAGTTTTGATAATGCTTCTAATAATAAAGCTGATGTTGCAGCTTTAAAGGACACGCTTCAACCTGTACTTAATGGTGAATTATTTCATGTTCGCTGTGTTTGTCACGTTATTAATTTAATTGTTCAAGATGGTTTAGCTGCTGCAAGAGATATTCTTCTCAAAATGAGGGGTATGACAACGTATGTTAATAGTTCAGGTCCGAGAACACAACACTTTAAAACGTTGTGTGTTCATTACAATATGCCTCACAGGAGACCACTTACAGATGTAGCCCACAGGTGGAACTCTACATACCATATGCTTTTACATATTCTGGCATACAAAGAAGTCTATACGCATTATCTACTAACCTCGTTCCCAGCCGGCTTGCCAACTCAGGAGGAATGGCAGATGGCTACATACCTATCTGAATTTTTGGAGGTATTTTACACGTCTACCAACTTATTGTCTGGTACGTACTATCCCACCTCTCCTATCGCTATAATAGAAATCCTCAAGATGGCTACAATGTTAACAAAATGGAGATATATATGACCCTTTCAACAAATAGTAGAAGAGATGGATAAAAAATTTAATAAATATTGGAAGAAATTGCCTGTTATTTTTGTTGTGGCTACTTGTTTAGATCCTAGGTTAAAGTTGCATGGCGTGAATGTTTCGATACAAGAGATTGCAAGACTAATGAACTACACACAAGAGGACACAACTACACTCACAACGAAAGTGAGCAAGAAATTTGAGGATCTGTTCAACCTCTATAATAGTTTCGCTGACGTGCGCGGACGAGTTTCATCATCGACTGGTGAGATGTATTATGCACCATACCTTAAGGGCCTCGAACATCTAGTAGCAAGACAACCACCAGGTGAAAATACTTCTAATACGGCAAGTTCGTCTACTTTTTCCTCTTTTAATGAGATTGGTTTATATTCCAATTCTAATCATTATGCTAATTTATCGATGCAAGAACAGGTTGATTTTAATTTGTTAGGTTTTTGGAAACAAAATCAAAACAAGTATAGAACTTTAGCCCAAATTGCACGGGATGTACTGCCGGTGCAAGCCTCCACGGTTGCTTCAGAGTCGGCATTTTCAGCGAGCGGGAGAATTTTGGATGACAGGAGGAGCCGGCTTAAACCCGAGTCGCTCGAGCTATGTGTATGTTGGAAGTATTATCTTGACGCGAAATATCGCGCGCAAGATAAATCGATTGATGATAGAAAGAGCAGTGACTCGGACGTTGAAATACTTGCAGATGATTAGGTGATTTCTTTTTATTTTCCATTTCCCAAGTTTTTAGAATAATTTATTTCAGAATATATATATATATATATATATATATATATATATATATATATATATGGGGGCCGATCCCCACCCACCGGTGGAGAAATAACTTTTCTCCACCCAACCGCTCCTCTTACAAGCGGTTGGGTAACATTTTGTTTTTTGAGAATGCAGTGGGGCCCGCCGTTCGTTTTCCAACCGCTCCTCTTATAAGCGGTTGGGTAACGATTTTTTTTTTTTGAGAATGCAGAGGGGGCCCGCAAAAATCCCCAATTGCCGTACAAAAATCCCCCAACCGCTCCTCTTATAAGCGGTTGGGTAACAAATTTTTTTTTTTTGAGAATGCAGTGGGCCCCGCAAAAAAACAAAAATCCTCCAACCGCTCCTCTTATAAGCGGTTGGGTAACATTTTTTTTTGAGAATGAAGTGGGGCCCTTGAAAAAAAATCCCCCAACCGCTCCTCTTATATGCGGTTGACTTGAGAAGGGAGAAATGGGGAAGGGAGAAAATGGGGGAGAAATTGGGGAGAAAATGGAGAAAATGGGGAGAAAATGAAAGACCAACCGCATATCCTACATGCGGTTGGCGTTGATGCCATGGCCCCCCACACCCCTTGCCCCCCACCCCCGTGGCCCCCACCTTCCGTGAGTGTCCTTCTTCTTTTTTCTTTCCTTTTTCTTTCTTTCTTCTTTCCTTTCTTTTTCTTTGCTTTTTCTTTCCCCCCTTGCCCCCCCACCGTTGCCCCCCTCCCTATCTCACCTACATACAAACAAAAAAAATTTACGCCAGAAGATCGGTGGATAACCGCTAAAAGATCGGTGAATTTTTTGCATAAATATATCAAGTTAAAACAAGTAAGTATTTTTCAATTTGTTCTTACCAATTGATTGTTTAAATTGTGTTACGCTTAAATTGTTCTTACCACAGTATAATATTTGTGTTTAGGGCGTCAAAATTACGTTTTTACAAATCGGGGTATTACACTCGAAAGATTCCACAATAGCGAATTTTTAGGGCGTTAAAATGACAATTTTTTCACGAATTTATAAAAAATAGCTAGAGCATGATTTTGCCAAAGTGCAAAAAAGAGACCCTAGATATTTTCAAAAGATCTGTATCAGGTAAAAATTTCATATTTTTCCAAAGACTGTAAAGGGGCTAACTGATACGGGAAACCGTGTACCTTCGCAGTCTAATTTAAAATACCAAGCTAGCGCGATTTCGCGCGAAACTTTTACGAGAATCCTAGGATGTTGGGAAGTTCCATTCCCCAAGATTTCGCGCCATTCCGGAGCCGTTAGCTATTTTTTTGGCCGAACGGCCCTTTAAGCGCTCGATCCGGACACCGGTTCGCGATTTTTGCCCCAAAGATCCGTAAAATACTTTTTAGATCAAGGATGAACTCAGGAAGCGTAAAATAGCATGTCGAGGCACTTTTGAGATTTTTCCTGATGCCAGGGGCATTTTGGTAATTTGCCACCCTGCGAGGGGTGTTTTGGTAATTTTCCCGCGCCAAGTTTTCCGAACGACTTTTTAGTCCAGAAATGTAATTACAAAACCTGAAATGTCGTTTTGAAGCTGGTTCGGGGGCGTTGGGGTGATAGTGAACCCCCAGGGGCATTTCGGTAATTTGCCGCTCATCGGGGGCTATTTTGCTAGGAAGGATCCAGATTAAAGGGCCATACCTTAAAATAACTTTTAGTTCAGGAAAGGGTGTGAGACACCCGAAAACTTATTTTGTTCCGGATGGTCTGAACCTTGTGACGCACCGGATATGACTGCCAGGGGTATTTTGCATAAGTAGCGGGTGTTTTGGTAACTTTCCCCATTCGGGCACACTTTAGGGGCCAATTCATAACGTTCGAAAAATCTTGTAATTTTTTTTGTCACTTTTTTTTCGCTCATCGCACATGAGGCACGCTAGTTAGCCCATTCTTATGTATTTCGGCGAAAAACGAGACACGTTATTTTTTGGGTTTTCTTACGAAGGGCCTATTCGGGCACACTTTAGGGGCCAATTCATAACGTTCGAAAAATCTTGTAATTTTTTTGTCACTTTTTTTTCGCTCATCGCACATGAGGCACGCTAGTTAGCCCATTCTTATGTATTTCGGCAAAAAACGAGACACGTTATTTTTTGGGTTTTCCTATGAAGGGCTTATTCGGGCACACTTTAGGGCCCAATTCTTAACTTGCGAAAAAAAGTTATAATTTTTTTTGTCAATTTTTTCTCTCTCATTGCACCTCATGCACGCTAGTTAGCCCATTTCTATGAATTTCTGTGAAAAAGCGAGACGCGTAATTTTTCTGAATGCGTCATATGAACTGTATATTCGCGCACATTTTAGCGCCAAATTCCTAGCATGCAAAAAATTATGTACATTTCTTTTTGGTACAGTTTTTTGTAACGTCACGGCAGCTAGCCACGCAGAATTCATAGCTATAGGATTGAGGCGCGTCAGGAGGAGGGCGACTAGACGGCTCCGACACCTGACTCTGGGGCTGATAGTCGTACGCGTCAGGAGGAGGCACGCTAGACGGCTCCCACACCTGACTCGAAGTTCGGTAGTCGTACGCGTCAGGAGGAGGGCGACTAGACGGCTCCCACACCTGACTCTGGGGCTGATAGTCGTACGCGTCAGGAGGAGGGTGACTAGACGGCTCCCCTTGGTAACCCCGATACGCAAGACTAAAGTTTTGAACTTCAGTCTTGTACCTCTCAATGGACCTCTTGAGATTGTCAGGAGCCTGCGCGACAAACCAGTCAAACGACTCCAGCTGCTTGAACACGTCAGTGGCCTGGTCAACCTAAAAAACATGCATAGAAAATATGGCTAATCATTTCAGGCATGGTCGATAAGGTGCGCAAATAAATTATCAAACAACACTAGCATGACTTACAAGGGCCAATGCCCAGAACTGGTCATAGACCTCACGTGGCGCATACGATGTCTCCTTCACCTGGGAAGGGCGATTCACCCTCGTGCGCGTCACCCTGAGAAACCACTGTAAGTAGTCCTCAGTACTGATGCCGTCGTGCTTCAGCGATACAAGGCTGTCATACGTTTCCTGTCAGGTATTCCACTGTTGCACCTCGTCACCCAACACAGTCAAGGCATTAGCCACCTCGAAGTTCGGCCCTCGACCACCCCTGTATGGCTGCATGTCTACAGCGGGTTTCGGAATCCCTTGTGGACAGCCAGCTTGCTTCATAGCTCGATCGGGCATCTAAAACTCACATTCTTCGAAGTGAATGAGCGGCACCCGAACCAAACCTGCCATATTGATTCAACACCGGAAGTTGCCAACACAACTCATCCAACAGATGCATCACCTTGTCATATGGCTGCCACGTCACCTGGGATGCATCCAGTATCTCTAGTTCCCCCCGATAGAACTGTAGATGGTTGTGAGGGTCTACCCGTCTCCTCATCCGGTTGGTCGGAGGCCCCCAGGCCCACACCCTAGGCCACGTCTCATCGGAATCTACCAACGGTTGTGGACGACCCGTGGGTAGCCTCTCGTAAGACCAAACCTGTGAATGCAAACATTATATGGAATTAGTAATTAATCCCGAATATATTGACTAAGGATCCTACCAAGAAAATAAATGCTCATACCTGTAATAAAGTCAGGCAGGCGGCAATGGACTTGGCACCGTTTCTCGTAGCCTTATGCAGTGCTCGATATAGGTGCGCAAGGACAGCTGAACCCCACGAATACGAGTATACCTCGTCAAGATCCTCCAATAACACCATATACTTCGGATGCACCGTGTTTTTCGAATGCGTCGGAAGTAATATGGCTCCAATAATATACAGAAGGTATGCCTGCGTATACGTCACGAAATCATGACGAGTGTATTCATCCGGTAGCTCCCCCTACTCCTCTCTCAGCCATTTAATCTTGACGCCGTTTGTTGTAAGTGCTGCCCTTGGAATTCCCGAAAAATAATGCCTAGCCATATTCGCTACGGATGCAGACGGCACGCTCAGAGTAACGGGTCTGCCGTGACATGGGATTCCAAGTATATATCCGACGTCCTCTAACGTAACAGTCATTTCACCAAACCGGAAGTGAAATGAGTTCGTCTCGCTCCTCCATCGTTCAACTAGAGCGGATATAAGGCAATCGTCGTGTCGAACGCTTAATTACGCTAGTTCTCACTGAATTTAGCGCCAACGTGGTTATATAGCAATATACCCCCCGATGGCCCCTACACCCCCAAGACCTCAAAACCGCGTTAAAGTCAAGTTCTCAAATGAATTACGTCAATTATATACCAAATATATCAGGAAAAATTTTAAATGGGAAAAGTTACCAAAACACCCGCTACTTATGCAAAATACCCCCTGGCAGTCATATCCGGTGCGTCACAAGGTTCAGACCATCCGGAACAAAATAAGTTTTCGGGTGTCTCACACCCTTTCCTGAACTAAAAGTTATTTTAAGGTATGGCCCTTTAATCTGGATCCTTCCTAGCAAAATAGCCCCCGATGAGCGGCAAATTACCGAAATGCCCCTGGGGGTTCACTATCACCCCAACGCCCCCGAACCAGCTTCAAAACGACATTTCAGGTTTTGTAATTACATTTCTGGACTAAAAAGTCGTTCGGAAAACTTGGCGCGGGAAAATTACCAAAACACCCCTCGCAGGGTGGCAAATTACCAAAATGCCCCTGGCATCAGGAAAAATCTCAAAAGTGCCTCGACATGCTATTTTACGCTTCCTGAGTTCATCCTTGATCTAAAAAGTATTTTACGGATCTTTGGGGCAAAAATCGCGAACCGGTGTCCGGATCGAGCGCTTAAAGGGCCGTTCGGCCAAAAAAATAGCTAATGGCTCCGGAATGGCGCAAAATCTTGGGGAATGGAACTTCCCAACATCCTAGGATTCTCGTAAAAGTTTCGCGCGAAATCGCGCTAGCTTGGTATTTTAAATTAGACTGCGAAGGTACACGGTTTCCCGTATCAGTTAGCCCCTTTACAGTCTTTGGAAAAATATGAAATTTTTACCTGATACAGATCTTTTGAAAATATCTAGGGTCTCTTTTTTGCACTTTGGCAAAATCATGCTCTAGCTATTTTTTATAAATTCGTGAAAAAATTGTCATTTTAACGCCCTAAAAATTCGCTATTGTGGAATCTTTCGAGTGTAATACCCCGATTTGTAAAAACGTAATTTTGACGCCCTAAACACAAATATTATACTGTGGTAAGAACAATTTAAGCGTAACACAATTTAAACAATCAATTGGTAAGAACAAATTGAAAAATACTTACTTGTTTTAACTTGATATATTTATGCAAAAAATTCACCGATCTTTTAGCGGTTATCCACCGATCTTCTGGCGTAAATTTTTTTTGTTTGTATGTAGGTGAGATAGGGAGGGGGGCCACGGGTGGGGGGCAAGGGGGGAAAGAAAAAGCAAAGAAAAAGAAAGGAAAGAAGAAAGAAAGAAAAAGGAAAGAAAAAAGAAGAAGGACACTCACGGAAGGTGGGGGCCACGGGGGTGGGGGGCAAGGGAGGTGGGGGGCCATGGCATCAATGCCAACCGCATGTAGGATATGCGGTTGGTCTTTCATTTTCTCCCCTCCCCCCTTTTCTCCCCATTTTCTCCATTTTCTCCCCCCTTTTCTCCCTTCCCCATTTTCTCCCTTCTCGCGTCAATCTCTCCCCCCCAACCGCTCCTCTTATATGCGGTTGGGGGATTTTTTTTCAAGGGCCCCACTTCATTCTCAAAAAAAAATGTTACCCAACCGCTTATAAGAGGAGCGGTTGGAGGATTTTTGTTTTTTTGCGGGGCCCACTGCATTCTCAAAAAAAAAAAATTGTTACCCAACCGCTTATAAGAGGAGCGGTTGGGGGATTTTTGTACGGCAATTGGGGATTTTTGCGGGCCCCCTCTGCATTCTCAAAAAAAAAAAAAATCGTTACCCAACCGCTTATAAGAGGAGCGGTTGGAAAACGAACGGCGGGCCCCACTGCATTCTCAAAAAACAAAATGTTACCCAACCGCTTGTAAGAGGAGCGGTTGGGTGGAGAAAAGTTATTTCTGGGGATCGGCCCCCTATATATATATATATATATCTATATATATGAAAAAATATATATCTTGCTTGTAAAAACCTATTCGATATATATATATATATCGAATAGGTTTTCACAAGCAAGATAGATATTTTTCATATTTTACAAGCAATATATTTTTTTCATATATATATATATATATATATATATATATATATATATATATATATATATATATATATATATATATATATATATATATATATATCGGTATTTTACAAGCAAGATAGATATTTTTTCATATATATAATAAAAAATAGGTAACTTCGCCTGTTTGTTTACAAGCAGCCGGTCCCAAGCCCGGATAAAAGGAGGAGGGCCTATGAATAAATTTATCTTCAATTTAACTCCATCAGTTGATTGAATATTTGAATGCTATAAATATTTATTGTATACACACATATTACTACATATATGTGTGCGTGCCTAGGAATTTTTAGTTGTTTTATTTGCTTGTATACACATTTATGTGGTAATATATATACACTAATTATTAAATTATAATTTGCTTACATAATGACAAGAAATTATGTCAATTAAAGTATTTAATTTGAATAACAAGAAATTTTTTTTAAAAAAAGGATAGGGCCCGGGCCCGGCCCTAAATATAGGGCCTAGGGCCAGGGCTTGGACTGGGCCTAGATACCCCATTAATCTGACCCGGCCCCGGCCCTTTTTCTCTTTTGGCCCACTGGGCCCGGGCTGGGCCGGCCCAAACCCGGCCCTTTGACACCACTAGCTACATGGTCATCCACAAAACACACACATACACATTCCCAATGGCCCTAGGATTCTCCCTATCCTTACCACTTTGAGAGACGGATGATGCTTGAATGCTTCCAAACAAAATGGAAATAGAATCCAGCTACCACACGTTAAGATTCTGTTTCAATATAGGATTCTAGCAGTGGGCATTTCCTAGAAATGAAGACACCTCCACTACATTAGCGTCCTTATCTCCGGCAATAGAAAACAAAGCTAGCTCCTCATTCCCACACCAAAGATTTTACCGTATCCCTTGGTTGCTCTGCTTAGGCCATAAATGCAGTGAAATAGCAACTCCGTCATGAATTGTTAAGAAATCAAGTGATCCTACCGAGAGATTAACAATACTGATTCCACCATATATTGAGATATGACTGTCCATCAGTACATGGAGGATTCATTCCATATCTTCATCACTTTTAAACTCTAGCGGTGAACTTTGCCGCTAGTACTTTACCAATTTCTTATATAAAGATCTCCCTAAATTTTTCACCAGGACACCACTACCCACAACCAAATGAATATGCTTTTAAGAGCACAGTCAACCATTACTAATTCCATCCCATAGACTCATCCAACAAGATCTATAAACCACTTTCAAAGACCAAGCATCTGCACCTAACCCAACATATCTAGACCAGAAGCATTCTCCCATGCATAAAGCGCCACAACCATTATCCAAGCAGAATAGCATTAAAAGTAGCCAAATTCTTCACACCCGCAAAAACACACGCACACAGTTGTCTTTTGGCAGCTACACACACACACAGTGGCGGAACTACGCCTGTACGAGGGGGGGCTATAGCCCCCCCTGAGATTTTGAATTTTTTTTTTTTTAAAATATATATAGTGTTTTTTTTCATTTTCCACTTTTCCTTTCTCTCTCCTCCTCTCCTCCTCTCTCGGCCGGCTCTCACGATCTCACTCTCAGTCAGTCACCGGCTCACCGCCGACACCGCCGCACGCCGGCAGACGGCACATCGGCAGACGGCAGACGGCAGATCGGCAGCTCTCTCAGGCGTGGCGACGGTGGCGTCAAGCCGTCAGCCCGTCAATCAAGCTCGGTCTCACGAGTCGCCGGTCACGCGACTCACGCCGGCTGCCGGCATCCCGGCATCTCTCCTCCTCTCTCGGCAGTCGGCTCTCTCAGCCACTGAGCCACCGAGGCTCGCCGCACTCCGGCACCCGCACCACCCACTGACCCGCGGTCACCGGTCGCCGTCCCCTGATTCCAAACTCCGAAGCGCGAAGCCGGTGATTGGTGAAGGCCTCCCCAGTCCGGCGGTCCCCACCCCAACTCCGGCCAGTCCCCACCCAACTCCGGCGACTCCGGCCAGATCAGATCTGGCAGATCTAAGTTCACCTCTAAGTTGGCCAGTCCCCACCCAACTCCGGCGACGCCGTTCTGATTTCTGAGGACAGAGGTCAGTGTGCATTTTGAACAATTTCTTTTGCTATTGAGAATTGATTATTTGATTAATAATTTTAGGTTGTTAGTTGTGTATTTGATAATTTAGATTATTAATTGATGCTTTGTGGATGTTAATCGTGCATTGAGCACTTAGATTTGAGATTGTTGATGGAGGATGGGACCCAATTGGATTTTTATCCCGTTTGAGCATTGATTATTTGATTGATAATTTTAGGTTGTGTTAATTGTGCATTTAAAAATTGAGATTATTTTCATGCTGATTATATGTTGTTAATTGTGCATTGAGCATTTGAGAATTGAGAATTGAGATGGTTGATGGAGGATGGGACCCAATTGGATTGAGATGTCGGATATGTGATTTAGTTGAATGGTGGGTTGAAATTAAGTTAATTAGATAAACGCGATAATTAGACATGAATGGAAAAGTAAAATAATAAAACATGACTGAAAAAGTGCACTTTGTTTTTGTGTGCTATTTTACTTATAAAAATATTTATCTCCTTCGATATATTTTTAGCACCCCCTGGGATGAAATCCTGGTTCCGCCACTGCGCACACACACACACACAAACACACATATTGCTGGCAATTAACACACACCCAAGCACACATTACACACACGATCATGCACATAGTTTCACACACACACAAACTCACGCACCCTTTTCGCACAGTACTGCATAACCATCTAAACTCAGCCTTAACCCACAATGTATATATACACCATACAAGAATCAACCATTATTTCCTCTTCAAAACCGCAACCCCCCGATCACAAAACCACTCACGGCAGTTTCCCTTTATCTCCTTATCCAATGAACCATTAAAGAACAAGAGGGAAAAGATGAGGGAAAGCTTACTGGAAAAATTATTCCTGTTGCTGCTAAAAATATGCTTCGTGTACTTTGTGGAACCCGAGCCCGAATCGATGACCTGCAAGACAGAAAACGAGTGACCGCCGGGTGGGGTTCCCAGCGGAGAACTCTTCGATGCTTAAGTCAGAACGCAGCTACATGATAATGACTCTGAAAAAAGCATGAATGTGTGTAGTTGTCCCATACCTGGGGGGTAGACCCCTTTATATAGTGGTAGGAAGAAGAGCCCTAGTAGGACTGGGCCGTCGGCTAGATGTGTTAGGATGGCGTTAGGATCCTTGAGGATCACGTCACCATCTCTGATAAGATAATTATTGGTCTCCCAGTTCGACTAGGATTGCCGGGTATTCCCCAATTATTGAGAGTTATATTTGAGGTATATCATAAGTCCCCCTCTTCCTTAGCCAAAATCTTTTGCTTATGAAGTTTATACCTTTTGCCTCCATACATACGTCAGATTTTTAAGGGATTCTCCATCCGCATGTAGGGGTAATAATATTTCTCTACTCCATGTGCTCGGACCTAAGCTCTTGGGAGCTTAAGCCTTGGAACTTTGCCCGAGTAGGATGCTAGAACTCTATCTCTTGAGAGCTAGGTCTTTCGAATGTCGCCTAAGTAGGCTACTCGGAATCATCTTTGGGAAGATGAATCATGGGATCTCGAGATCCATTAGAGGTTGTGCCCCACGTTAGCCTCTCTAGAGAGAGGACACAGAGCTGTGCATGCAAGTTGTTGCATGTGCTAAGTGTTTGAATGTCCCCTTGAGGGGTCACCTCTCCTGTGGAGGGTGTTTGTTTTGTGCAAGTGTGTGTTCTTTAGCTTGAGCTAACCACATCATGCTTGCATTTTACTTTGACGCGAACCCTTATCGTCAGCTAAGGACTGACAAAGAAGCCTCGCACTATTGCTCGGCCAAGTTTTGAATTAACAAAACAGGGTAGGGCGACGAACTCCCACTAGGTTTTTCCATTTCATGGGTTAGAACTATAGCTAAACCGTTCGGATAGAACTTGAGCTCTATCCTATCACCCTTGAGGGTGTTCGTCCCTTGAGGGACCGCCCTAGAGAGCTAGTGGAACGTAGAGTTCTGATAAGTGCCCTTGAGGGGGAATGGAACATGGAGCTCATGTAGATGCCCTAGGGGGCTGGACGAAACGTAGAGTTCTCGTCATACGTGCGCTCGGGGGCGGGTGGAGCGCAAAGTGCTCTGATTCACCAGTTGCTTTGGTAGCATGCGCTGGTGTGGATGTTTGACCGTTGATAGTCGGTCACTGTATAACCAGATATATAATGTCGAGGCGGCAGGATACTGCAGCAAAAACCCTAAATGCGACTTCAAGTCACAGGGTGCTGTGAATTTGTTCCTTGCTTATGGAGTGGTTTGTACATCAAAACCCTTGCAAGAAATAAAAGTACGTGACTGAAAAAATAGCCTTTGAAGCAATAAAGCATATAAAAATGCACATAATTGAGAATAGTGTTTAAACATCGAGGCCCCATTAGGGCTTTGTTGGTTAGCCGACATGGGTGTGTTGCATGGTGTGTCTCAGGTGTGCTTAAAACGTCAAAGCAGTTGGAGCCCCAACTTGTGACGTGCTTGCACCACTTGATGCAATTGCATGATGCTAGAACAAAAATAGGTCTAGCTATAAGCGCACTGGAAGTAGCCTTCGAAAGGCTTTGCTAGCGTTAAAAATTATAATCGCTTTATTATTAGCGACGTATATGCACTATAAAAAATGCACAAACCCTTTTAAAGAATGCGCAGCATGTTCAGTCCAATTGTGCATTCTAAAGCTTAGTGCGAAAAATAGGTTATAGCATATGTCAAATAAATTAGGCCATGTAGGCCTTAAATTTAAATAGGCCTTTGTTGACCGGTTAAAATTTCAAAACTTTTAAGCATAGACTCTCGGGTCTAAACATAAATAGACTTTTTCCGCAGGCAAAAAGCCTAATAGTCTTTAAAATTGGCATATGTCTAATAAAAAAGACCCTGTGGGTCAAATATATAAATATGCATAATTACGGGTTAAAAGCTTAATGCTTTTAAAAAGTTGTGGTATATATTGAATAAATAAGACATTGTGGTCCCTAAATATAATTATACATTTTCATGGGGTTAAGACATCAATGCTTTAACAAGGAAGGAATGCACCTTATCTGGATGAAGAGAGGTCTGCTGAATAGCCTTCACGGGCTGTCGCTGCCGTCGGTCAGATCATGTCGCATTCGTCGAGCAAGGTAGGATCAGCGATGAGCTGTTTCGGTTGCTAATGACCGCCCGGCCGATACATCACCAGACGAAGAGCCGATTGGTGTTGGTGCGACAGTCACTTCGCGGGGCAGCTTTTGCCGATTGTGGTGGACGGCGGTGGAGCTTTCCTGTAGTCGCGGTGGCGCGGTACCACAGCTGAACAGTGGCAGCTCCTACCGGCGGTGACATTGAGGCTTGACTGGGCCAATAGCACAGCGACGTCAGGGAGCTATAGTGAAGGCGATCGCCCCGGTGGGCGCAATGGACGGAGCGACGTCGGGATGGTCGCAGGGTTGATGCCGGCGACGGGTGCTAGAGGTTGACGGCAGCGCTGATCTGCTTATTCTTTCCATTTTTTTTGTATCTTACATTTGCTGTTCTGGCGGCCTCACGGCGGTGGTGGTCGGTCGTGACCAGTATGGTGATTGGGCCCCAGTGAAGTGGCGATGGTAGACAGGCAGCCCTACCGGCGGTGACATCGGAGCTTGGCTGACCAGAGAACAGAGCGCGATGTTAGGGAGCTGTGGTGAAACGACGCCATTGCTGTTTGCTTGCAGTGATTGGCACGACGTCATGGATGGTTGTGGGTTTCGACTCTTTGATGCGGCAGTGTTGTGGTGGTTGCCTGGCGGCGTTGGTGAAACCACTAGAGGACGGTGTCGTGGCTGATGATTTAGTGGTTTAGACGACGGAATGGCGTCGTCAAAGTTGGTCGTGGTTGTGGCGACGTTGGCCCTTTTTGCTGAGTCCATTGTGCAGTGGAGTTGGCCGGAGTGGTGCAACGGCGAATCAGGCATCCCTTGGTCACGAGGCTGAGATGGCGACGATGCTACCATTCGCAGTGGCGTCGACTGGACGGATAGGTGGCCACTGCAATAGTGGGCCGAACCTAACGCCGATGCCCCTCAGAAAATTGCGGCAGTGCGCATCTCGATAACTCGGTGGTTGCGCCGATAAGCCTTGGCGCTGCTTCTTCCTATTCTGAATTTTTTTTCTTTGATTGCGACGACCATTGATACTGACATCCACGACGGCGCGAA
>JAVXUO010002405.1:0-60668 GCA_033065855.1 Escallonia rubra | reverse complement strand
TTGCCTCCATGATTTACGTGGCAATAGTTTTATCTTATATTTTGTATCTCTTTTGATTAGTCTGTTCAGCAACATTAGGGGAGATTAGGCCTATCAGCTCATCTCTTCACTTAAAAGTTAAGATCAACAAAAAATCCCTTTTCTTTCAAAATATAATAATCATTTTATCTCACTATTTTCTAAAAATTAATTCTTGGCCCAAACATAACATTTGTCCATTGACAACCAAAATTTAGCTGCAAACAAATGACCTCGTGAATTGGGCGTTTAAAATTTGCAAGAGGCTCGAATCACGACCTCATATGGCAGTCATCAATTTTTTCCTTTGTTTCATTCTTGTTTATACATCTTCAAGACATTAATTTGAAGCCTCATGTGACGAAACGACTTCTTTTAAATCAAAGCTTGCGTTTTGATTTTGCTGCATAAATATTGCAAAAGAACTTGACTGTCAGGGCTCTCTTTAAACTCAATCGAGGACCAAGTGACATTTGTGTTTGATCTGGTGTCTAATGTTTGTAATCTCACTGACCAAGTATATCCAAAGTTTTACCATCTCCGACTTCAATGGATCGTTTTAGCAACTTAATCAAGTACGACATTATTGGTGGTTTTTTCATTGATAAATCAAGCCGTTACCTGAAAGAAACAGAGAGAAAGAAAACTCTCACTAGTAATATTTTAATAATGCCCAAATTATCCTTGAGATAATAAAGACTAAATTTTTAATAACTTTTAGGTTTTAAGGTTCTTTACAAGAACTTACTATTTTACTCACAAACAGATGATTGTTTCAGATGTTAGAGTTGACTCATGACTGATTGTTTTGCTTTTAGTGTGACATTAGTTACATTTAGATGTTAGGATGTTTGTAGTCAACTCATGGGCTAATTTTTTGTTTTTTCTACTGTGACATTAACTGGTGATGTAAGACTTATTACCATTAGTATGCTATAAACTTTGTATGATGTCGTCAATGACTAATTTATTTTTCCTTCAAAATTATGTTCCTTTTAGGGATCATCAGTTTTGGAATATCTACGTAATCGTGTGTCTTTTCTTTTCTTTTATGTTGAACTTAAGAACAAGAAAATTAAATGATACTTTCTTTTCTCTTTTAAACTCACAAATAACATGAAGGAAATTTGTCTTCCCTTTTCTTTTCTTCTTTGCCTTTCTCTTCTCCTCTCTTTCTTACTTTTCTTTTCTCTCATCTCAAAACTCACAAATAGGTTATAATTCATCAAGTCATGACGTGGTCCAATTTGAAATTTTTTGAAAAGTAAGTTTGTTATTATGCGAAGGAATCTCTCTTTTTCTTTTGGAAAAGCTGTAAGTACCACATTATTGGTGGTTCTTTTGGAAAAGCCGTAAGTACCACATCAAGGCTTTACGTAGTCCAATTAGAAATTTTCTTGAAAAGTTGTTTGTTATTTTGAGAAGGAATTTTTTCTTTTTGCTTTGGAAAAAATATTAGCTTTGTGAAAAAAAATTGTCTTTGGAAATGTTTTATTGTTCACTTCTCTACTTTTTTAAAAGATGTTTTTTGGTTATTGTGACTGAATTTGGATATTTGCTCCAAGCTGCTCAAGTACTTGAAGAACCATGTCATCGCATTGTTCAACTTCAGAGTTTTTTATTTTTGAAAAGATTTTCTTTGGTTCCAATCAAACTTGGATATTTTGTACTCGAATGGTCAAGTCATGTAGTATAATTGTTCCTTTTTTTGTTGTTATTTGAAACATTCTAACTTTTGCCTAGCATGATTTTGCAATTTTGATACTTTAGGAGTATAAATATGCTTCTAGATACAATCTTTTCGTTTGACCGAGGAGCACCGCGCATCAGTCACCAAAGAACCTTTAGAAAAGATCCCTAGAAATTTTGATAAGAACAAATCTTTTGATCTTGGAACTGAGACTTGTAGTAAGAACCACATAAATTGTTGTGATTCTTAGAGCCTAATTAAAACTTTGCATATTTTTACATTAGGATTTTTATTATAATTTATTTGTGAAGATCAACACTTCGGAGTTGAATTGCGCAACTAAAATTTATGATTTACTATTTGTAAAATCTGAACCAGTGCATTGGACCGATCAATCCTATTTTTGTAAGAAACTAATCCTTCAAATCTGCTTTGTCATTGAAATTGTTTGATTTTAATTTTGAAGAATTTGTGTTTATTTAAATCCTTATCATCATTGCACACGATCTACTTTGCCTTAGTAAGGATTCAATTGCCTTTGTAGTACTACCGTGGCACTTTTGCCTCCATGATTTACGTGGCAATTGCTTTGTCATCTGCTTCATATTTCATTATTGGTCATGTTTTGACCCCTCACAAAATCGTCATTTTCAGTCTAAGACATACTATTTTAAGATGTATAGATACAAAATTCGATTCGCGATCACATTAAATTTTTGTATCTATCAACTTGTTGCGATGACACTGTGTTTCTTATCAATCAATTTGTTGTTGGTTCTTTTATCTTACTTTTTAACTTTTCAAGCCAACCACAAGCGAACTCACGATTGACAATACTCATAATACTTTGTTTTTATACCCACCACATAATCCTGTCTAACATTTGTACAATTCCTTCACATTTACAATAAGAAATCTCAGATTTACAACATACTTGAGATATATGATCTCAAATATCTTTCTCGTGCATTCAGATTTTTCTTTCTTTTCCTACTCTGGCAATCCTGCCATCATTTAGGTGTAATTTTAATGCAACAAGAAATATAAGATTTAGCTGCTTGATCGACTTGTGAGAAAGCTTCCCAAGGAAAATATACATATCATACAATGTTTCTTAGCTTAGCTTGAACGAAGAGTTGCCTACGTAGGCATTTTGAGGTCATGAGTTTCTTCAGCATTTTGAGAGTAACTGTTACTATGCAACATTCAAAGAACCAACTCCTAATTTTGCTTCAAACAAGCAGATCCACTACAAGAAAATAGGGTTTTAGTGACGGAAATTTCTGTCATTAAAAAATAAATTTCCGTCACAATAGGGTTTGTGTGACGGAAAATCCCTCACACATTTCCGTAGCGTAAAGTCTCGTCACTAAAAAGTTGGTGACATAATTTAGGGATTCCGTCTCGCCATCGGCGACGGAGTGGAGACCTTTAGTGACGGAAAATTCCGTCAATAAAAGTATTTTATATTTAAAAAGAGTATTTTTTTTATTTTTGTATAAAATAATTGGTGACGGATAATTCCGTCACATAAAAGGTAAATATTCCGTCAATAATTCCTTTTTGCGACGTATTTGGCCGTCACTATTGCTTTGCAAAATTTTTGGTTTTATGCATATAATGACAAATCATAATCGTCGCTAAAATTACAAAATAAAAGCAGAATAGTTTTGCTTGTTTTTTTCAAATCCTATTTTTTTTCAAACCTGTATACAACAAATCAATCAACACATCAAGTTATACAAAATCCATTAACACATCAAGCTCCACAAAATCCATTAACACATCGAACTCAACAAATCTATAAACACATCAAATACCAAGTCAAACACAATTCCTAAACTATCATAATGTAACAACATCCTTGAATATGAAAGCAAGTAGATGTTTGAAATATCAAAGAGGGGGGATTGGTTGGTCACTCAATTTCCGTCCTCGTCAAGGTCATACTCCTCATTAGCATCCACACCATCATTGACATCATAATCCCCTGTATTTGTAGATGGCTGCATAATCAAATAAAAGATACATTTAATTGACAATTGCTAAAAATCCAATAAAAGATAAATTTAACTGACAATTGCAAACCATTACAGCGAATGTAGAGATTTAGTAGCATTCTTCGTCTCATGGACTCATTCATGGTCATCTTTGTTGCAGTCCTCTTGGGTGAGGTCAATCAACAAAAACGAAATGTGGGATATTGTTGATGAGGCAAACACTAATATGGTCTTAATAACATATTACGCCACTGCCTCCATTTTGCCCCATGTATGTGTATGTGTGCATGGAAGGGATTTTGGGAGGGTTCTATCATGGTGGTAATGAAAATAATGAGCTCGCTTAAAGAATGACTTAAGTTAGTCTAATTCGTTTATGTCTGGGCATATAGAATCTAGAAAATCTAGAAAATAAATGATATGGTGAAGAATTATGGATTTTATATGCCCAGACATAAACGAATTAGACTAACTTAAGTCATTCTTTAAGCGAGCTCATTATTTTCATTACCACCATGATAGAACCCTCCCAAAATCCCTTCCATGCACACATACACACACATACACATGGGGCAAAATGGAGGCGGTGACGTAATATGTTATTAAGACCATTTTAGTTTTTGCCTCATCAACAACATCCCACATTTGGTGTTTGTTGATTGACCTCACCCAAGAGGACTACAACAAAGATGACCATGAATGAGTCCATGAACTGATAACAGAGAGAATGAGACGAAGAATGCTACTAAATCTCTACATTCCCTGTAATGGTTTGCAGTTGACCCTGTTCCTTTGCATCACCACCTAACTATCCAGAAGAAGCATAGAAAACCAAATGGGAATGTTCTCCCCCTTCACAGTTTTGTTCGGACTTGGAGATATTTTAGAGTGCTTTTGTGGCTTTTGAGGTGAGATGCACCGATGATTTAGCTACATTACCACAATACCATTAGTTGCCCCCAGTAAGGTACCAGGCACGAAGGAAATCTGAACTACACGCAATTACCCTCGATATTTTTGCAGCTGAAACTTTTGGTATGCACACTGTACAGCAAACATTAGATTTCAAATCTTATTAAGACAATGACCCTGATGATGATCCTAGTTGCATATTCAGGACAAATTTAGCATCCCTCGAATTTTTCTCTGGCAGAGGAACTAACAATCAGCAGATATCCCCGCAATATTGCTCTATTTAAGAGAGAGACTTAAAGCTGCTAGACACTGTTTCAAGCAAAAAAAAATTACCAAGAAAAATATGCATCAAACCATAAGCTATCAATCACATAATGCAATTAAGAAAAATAAAGCCAGCCAATACATTTTATACAAATGATGTACAATCATTTATACAGTACCTTTTGATGGATTAAGAGTTGAAAAAACACAGCAGCAATGGGGACGGCAGCGGTCGCATCAATGGGGACAGCAGCCACGGCAGAGCAATGGGGACGGCAGGGATGACGGCACGGAGCTTCGCAACGGCTGCGCTGGGCGTTGGGCAGTTGGACGCCGGGGGAGGGGGCTGTTTGTGAGAGATCGGCGATGGGGGTTGGGCAGTTGGATGCCGGGGGAGGGGGTCGTCGGTGAGAGATCGGCGATGGGCATGGGCGTTGGGCAGTTGGACGTCGGGGGAGGGGTCGTCGGTGAGAGAATGGCGCTAGGCGCTGGGTGTTGGGTAGTTGGATGCCGGGGGAGGGGGTCGTCGGTGGGAGAACGGCAATGGCGCTGGGCGCTTGGGCAGTTGGATGCCGGGGGAGGGGTCGTCGGCAAGAGGACGACAGAGAAGATTGAATCAGTTGGCGGCGGGGGAAGATTGGGAATGAAAAAGACAAAGAGAATGAATATAAAATTAGTGTTAAGTGTTTTTATAACTTTAAACCTCAAACAAAAAATTTTAAAAACATAATTAAAAAATTTGACTATAAAATTTCGTTACTAAAACTTTTAGCGACGGACAATTTGGTCACTAAATCTAACTTTACTTTTACAGCTTAACATTGGCTTGTTAGGGGACAGAATTTCTGTGACGGAACCAAATTCCGTCACTTATAACCCATTTTCTTGTGGTGATCCTGCAAGTATGGAGGAAGTAAACTGGGCAAATGGAGAGGAAGAGTCATTGGGTACTGCATCTGATGACTGAACAAGGGTTTCGGGGATTGAAACGTCAAGTTATCACCGTATATACTAGGATCCATGTTTAATTCCTGATCACTGGTATGACCTTGAAGCATGCCCACAACTGCAGACATTGTGGGCCTAAGCGAGGGAGATGGATTAGTACTACATGGAAGAGGAATCTTGACTACTCTTATGGGGCAACAGAGGTGATTAATGCGGTTCCTCCATTATTGTCCTGTTTTGACCCCTCACAATATCGTCCTTTTCAGTTTCAGAGCGCAGTTCCAACAAGTTGATAGGTACAAAATTCAAGGTGATCGCAGCAACATTGAATGCAGCACTGGATTTTGTATCGCGGTCACATTGAAATTTGTATATACCAACTTATTGAAATTGCGATCACTTTGAATTTTGTATCTACCAAGTTGTTGATTATTTTATTTTACTTTTCAAGCCAACCACAAATTAACACGCGATTCACAGAACTCGCGTTATTTTGAGTTTTGTATTGTGTTTTGGTACTCACTGCATGATGTTGTCTAACTTTTGCGTAATTCTTTTAGGTGTATATGGCTAATTACGTATTTTGGTGGGCCGTGTCATGTGTATGTGACTTATGTACATGGATTGGAACATTAGTGAGCTTGGTGAGACACGCTAAAATTACAATCTTATTTTCTTGAATTTTTTACTCGCGTGTCAATGATGGCATGTAACACTTTATTATTGAATGGTTCCTCTAATATTTGTCTCTGTATAAAAATATATTTATAATTTTAAAATTTTTGTTTTGTATTTGTTCCGTCAAAATTCTGTACGTTATAATTTCGTTTTCTCTGATATTTTGTACGGAGTATCTGTTTAGAATAATCCATTGAGCAACATTGCGGGAGATTTGGCTTACCTCTGTCCATTTTATTTTTTTTTCTCTCTCTCTCTCTCTCTCTTTTTCTTCTCGTGCTATCCTTTCAGAATCTCCTGTTGTTCGTCTATTGGATTAAAAGCTAAGATCAACAAAAATCTCTTTTCCTTCAAAAGACACTATTCATATTATCTCACTGTTTTCTGAAATGTATTACTTTTTCAGTTTTTGGACATCTTCTTATTTCTTGCCCCGAACATAACATTTGTTCATTGACAATCAAAATTTAGCTGCAAACAAATGTCCTCGTGAAATTGGGTAAATTACACACGGTACTCTTAAGATTTAACCTGAACTACACACAGCGTCTGCTAAGTATTTTTATTACTTCATGCCCATTGTGGTTTGTCATTATTTTACATAAAACCAACTTCTGTTAGAACTGTCAGAAAAAAAAAATTGGCAACCTAAATTTAGTTGGATATACCTTAAATGCCCTTTTGCCAGATTTTCCAACAACACAATATACTGCCCTATTTTCTTGCTTTTCTCGCCGAAGGAGAGAATGACGACTACGGTGAGGGTGAGTGTCGGTTGGTGTTAGACGACTGGTTAGCGGAACTGGTGGGTAATCGCGGCGGGTGGTGTGGCCCTGGTGGTGGTCGCCGATGGGTCTACGCCGGTGGGTCAGGTTATGGAGTTCCGGGTCCTCAAAACCATGGTCGGCGATGGGTCCTCAAAACCATGTCGGCGACGAGCGCTAACTACTCTGAATCATCCTCGTTCGGCTCGGTTGTGCCGCTATTGAATGGGAACAGGAAGGCGTATGATCTCGGTGAGGATACTGATGGAATTCTTGCTTCAGATGGGCAGGTGCCCAGAGAGATGGTTGAAGAAGGCTTTATGCCCCACGAATGGCGGCGGTGAGGCTCCAATCTAGATTTATTGCGATATTGTAGTGTTTAACTTTATAGATTTAGTTTTAAGTAGGCATTATTGTTAATTGCTTTCGACTGTGTTTTTATGTTCTTTGTGTTTTGATCCGGAAAATATTGGCAAAGCCAGTTGCTAGTAGGTGCACTGTCGATGAATTGCGCAGGTGATCAATGGCGAGGCTGGGATGAGCCAGCGATGAACAGGTCAATCGAAGGAGACTATGGAGGGTGATTGAGGATGACCGGGACATTCATCTGATCTGGGAGCCACCACGGTGGCCAATATTAATGCCATGGCGGTTGAGTGGCATATGGAGATGACTTGTGACGGCGGTGGTGGTGGTCTTGGCGCTGGTGGCCAATGTTGGACCCAGTAGTGCTGTGATGAGACCGGCGCCGTGGGTGATTTGAGTGAAGCCGTGGGGTTTTCGACTGTTGAGCCGGTGAATTTTGACATAATTTTCTGTTCACCTACATGGTAGTGATTTCACCTATACAAAAATTGTAGCCGGAGAAGGTGACCGAAATTTGATCCGGTGGGGGGAGAGAGAGAGAGATGTACAACTGCTTTGGGGTGGGATAGTGTTTGGGTAAACTTGCTTGTTTACTAGGGGTATTAACATCTTTTCATCGATTATTTTCTCTTTTAACCAAAAATTAAAAATGTGTAATTTATTGTAATAAAAATACTTAGTAGGTGCCGTTTGTAGTTAAGTTAAATCTCTGGAGTGTCGTGTGTAATTTACCCATTTACAAAAGTCTCGAATCATGACCTCATATGGCAGCCATGAATTTTTTTTTTCTTTTCCTTTGTTTGATTCTTGTTTATAAGTCTTCATGACATTAATTTGAAGGCTCACTTGACAAAACAACTTCTTTTAAATTGATATAACTCAAATATAACTCCCAATAATTGGGAATACCTGTCGAATCTCAGTCAAACTGAGAGATTTATGATTATCTTATCAGGATTCTAAAAGAGTCTTTAAAGATTGTGACGTGATCCTCGAGGATCCTAACACGATCCTGATTGGATTAGTCCACAGCCTAGTCCTACTAAGACTCTCCTCCTACAGCTATATAAAGGGGTCTACCCCCCAGGTATGGGACAACGACACACAGATACACATTGTGTCTTTCATGCTTTTTCAGAGTTATTATCCTGTAGCTGCGCTCTGACTTAAGCATCGGAGAGTTCTCCGCCGGGAACCCCACCCGGCGATCACTCGTTTTCTGTCTTGCAGGTCATCGGTCCAGGCTCGGGTTCCGCAAAGTACGCGGAGCATATTTTTAGCAGCAACAGATTGGCGCCATCCGTGGGACCCGCCAGCCTAGCCGTTTGATCTCAAGAAAATTTAACAGTTTATCCCAAATTGCCGGCGACAACGTGTTGGAACCACTGACACAACCACCGCCGCCACCACAAATTTCCAGATTGAATTATCGTCACAGGTTTCATATTCAAGTTTCTGCCAAACAAAGAAAAGAGAACCATGGAGAAGCCATTCCACAGCACCGTCGCACCATGGGTCGAAACCTTACCGGCGGTGTCACGCATAATCAGGGCACCCACCACAGTGGGCCTCCCCTTCTTTGAAGGCGCCACCTCGCCGCCGTTCTTTGGATCAACTCCACGGTAACCTACGACAATGGCACCACTGAAAAGCACTTTGACATCGCGCCATTGCCACCGATTTCGTAGAAGTCTCGAGATGGCCGATGGAGAAACAGTCCCTCATCACCAACGGGATCGCGGGCACCATAAACCACCGACCACCGCCGCTAAGCTGCCGGAGCAGCTGCACAACACAACCCACCAACCAAAAAGAATCGAAGAGACGACAAGGCCGTCATCGCCAAACGGAGCCAGCGCCGCCACACCGGCGCTATCGGCATCGCCACAACCTCCACGGCGCCAGCACGTCGCTCTTCACAACATATCGCCACAGTCGTGAAGCTATTGCAACAATAACCAACAAAGAAAAAAAGAATTTTTGAGAGGAAAAGGGCAACAGCGCCGCTGCTATATGGGTTAAAATCCTAGCAGTAGAGCCTCCGCCGCCGTCAATAGCGCCGCCCTATGGCCACCATCACGGCGAGTCCCCCAGGAATTCATGGCCGTCGCGCCATCGCAGCTTCGATCCAGATCTGTGTCACCATCGGCCGCAGGATCTGCCTCCCAGTGCTGGTGCCACCCAAGGCTCCAGTCAACGCCACCGAGAGGAGCACCACCACCATTGGTGGCCATCGCTGCCAGCCTAGACGAAGCTCGCCGTCATGGCCACCGGCAGCCTCGACGCCGATATGTCAGAACACCACCGGCGAGGCCCGTGTGCGGCTCCACCACGCCGACCTGACCGACGCCTCTTCCCTCCGTCGACATCGCGCCATCCACCGCAATCAGATGGAGAGGACGCCGCTTCGCCACCAGTTCCTCTGAAGTCGCGTTTCGACTATTGCACCTTCCAAGCTTCAGTGTCACCGCCGGTAAGAGCTGCCCTCCTCACCATGGCGCCGCCGCCTTCCGGTGGTCCGATCTGCCTCCAAGAGTGGCTGCCCTTTGGTCAAGTGGAAAAAGAGTCAGATTCATTAAGGTGGAATCTTTCCTTTTTAAAAGAATTATGCACTCACCCCTTAATTATGCATAGTGCTATTTTTAGACCCATATGGGCTTAAACTTCGCCCACAAGCATTAAACGGTGACGTATAAACCGCTTCATAAAGCGAGGAACAAATTCACAGCACCCTGCAACTGGAAGTCATGCCTAGGGTTTCTGCTACACCACATTGTCGACTCGACATTTCTTATTATCTTGTGATCTATTCGGTCATACAGTGACCGACTATGAACGGTCAAACGTTCACACCAGCGCATGCTACCAACGCATCTGGTCTTCTTGCGATTGGGCCCTACATATAAGCCGAAAATATGTCCTTATATATCTACGCCTTCTCAAAGGTGGGGAGTTTCATATCTTATGATGTCAGCAATATTACGAGCCTAATGCCCTGTGCCTTCTCAGACAGGGGGGCTTCATAGTAGCAGCCATATTACCGGCTTAATGCCCCGCGCCTTCTTATTCAGCGCCGCAACCACAAGTACTCGTTGCTTCGATCGAAACCCTCGAGGGTATTTTTATGAGCTTCGCGCTTCATCCGCCCCCGAGGGCGCGTACGACGAGAGCTCTTAAGTTCCGTCAAACCCCCGAGGGTATTTGCATGAGCTCCGCGCTCCATCTGCCCCCGAGGGCGCGTACGACGAGAGCTCTTAAGTTCTGTCAAACCCCCGAGGGTATTTACATGAGCTCCGCGCTCCATTCGCCCCCAAGGGCGCGTACGACAAGAGCTCTTAAGCCCCGTCAAACCCCCGAGGGTATTTGCATGAGCTCCGCGCTCCATCCGCCCCCGAGGGCGCGTACGACGAGAGCTCTTAAGTTCCGTCAAACCCCCGAGGGTATTTGCATGAGCTCCGCGCTCCATCCGCCCCCGAGGGCGCGTACGACGAGAGCTCTTAAGTTCCGTCAAACCCCCGAGGGTATTTGCATGAGCTCCGCGCTCCATCCGCCCCCGAGGGCGCGTACGACGAGAACTCTTAAGTTCCGTCAAACCCCCGAGGGTATTTGCATGAGCTCCGCGCTCCATTCGCCCCCAAGGGCGCGTACGACGAGAGTTCCGTCAAACCCCCGAGGGTATTTGCATGAGCTCCGGCTCCATCTGCCCCCGAGGGCACGTACGACGAGAACTCTTAAGTTCCGTCAAACCCTCGAGGGTATCTGCATGAGCTCCGAGCTCCATCCACCCCCGAGGGCGCGTACGACGAGAACTCTTAAGTTCCGTCAAACCCCCGAGGGTATATTCATGAGCTCCGAGCTCCATCCGCCCCCGAGGGCGCGTACGACGAGAACTCTTAAGTTCCGTCAAACCCCCGAGGGTATATTCATGAGCTCTGAGCTCCATCCGCCCCCGAGGGCGCGTACGACGAGAACTCTTAAGTTCCGTCAAACCCCCGAGGGTATATTCATGAGCTCTGAGCTCCATCCGCCCCCGAGGGCGCGTACGACGAGAACTCTTAAGTTCCGTCAAACCCCCGAGGGTATATTCATGAGCTCCGAGCTCCATCCGCCCCCGAGGGCGCGTACGACGAGAACTCTTAAGTTCCGTCAAACCCTCGAGGGTATTTGCATGAGCTCCGAGCTCCATCCGACCCCGAGGGCGCGTATGATGAGAACTCTTAAGTTCCGTCAAACCCTTGAGGGTATATTCATGAGCTTTGCGCTCCATCCGCCCTCGAGGGCCCGTATGATGAGAACTCTTAAGTTCCGTCAAACCCTCAAGGGTATATTCATGAGCTTTGCGCTCCATCCGCCCTCGAGGGCCCGTATGATGAGAACTCTAAGTTCCGTCAAACCCTCGAGGGTATATTCATGAGCTTTGTGCTCCATCCGCCCTCGAGGGCCCGTATGATGAGAACTCTTCTAAGTTCCGTCAAACCCTCGAGGGTTCCATCTGCCCCCGAGGGCCCGTATGATGAGAACTCTAAAGTTCCGTCAAACTCTCGAGGGTATATTCATGAGCTTTGCGCTCCGTCTGCCCCCGAGGGCACGTATGATGAGGACTTTAAGTTCCATCAAACCTCAAGGGTGGTCCCTCGAGGGACGAACACCCCCAAGGGCAACAGGATAGAGCTCGAGTTCTATCCGAACGGTTTAGCTACAGTTCTAACCCGTGAAACGGCAAAGGACTATGGGACTTCATCCCCCCACCATTCTTTGTCAATTCGAAACCCAGCCAAGCGTGAGTGCGAGGCTTCTTTGCCATCTCTTAGCTGATGATAAGAGTTCGCGACAAAGTAAAACGCAAGCATGATGTGGTCGGCTCGAGCCAAAGAACACACACTTGCACAAAATGAACACCCTCCAAGGAGAGGTGACCCCTCGAGGGGACATTCAAACATTTAGCATATGCAACAAGTTGCATGCACAGCTTTGTGTTAGGCTACCATGGGGCACAGCCTCTAAAGGATCTCGAGATCCCATGATTCGTCTTCCTAAAGATGACTCCGAATAGCCTACTCAGGTGACATTCTAAAACTTGGCTCTCGAGAGCTAGGGTTCTAGCGCCCTACTTGGGCAAAGTTCTAAGGCTTAAGCACCCGCTTAGGTCGGAGCACATGGAAGAGAGAAATATTGTTACCCCTACAAGTGGATGAGAATCACTTACAAATCTGACGCATGTCTCGAGACACCAGATATAAACTTCCTCAGCCAAACATTTTTAGCTAAGGAAGTGGGGGGCTTATGATATAGCTCAAATATAACTCCCAATAATTGGGGAACACCCGGCGAATCCCAGTCAAACTGAGAGATTTATGATTATCTTATCAGGATTCTAAAAAGAGTCTTTAAAGATTGTGACGTGATCCTCGAGGATCCTAACACGATCCTGATTGGATTAGTCCACAGCCTAGTCCTACTAGGACTCTCCTCCTACAGCTATATAAAGGGGTCTACCCCCCAGGTATGGAACGACACACAGATACACATTGTGTCTTTCATGCTTTTTCAGAGTTATTATCCTGTAGCTGCGCTCTGACTTAAGCATCGGAGAGTTCTCCGCCGGGAACCCCACCCGGCGATCACTCGTTTTCTGTCTTGCAGGTCATCGGTTCGGGCTCGGGTTCCGCAAAGTACGCGGAGCATATTTTTAGCTGCAACACAAATCAAAGCTTGAGGTCTTATATTGCTGCGTGAATATTGAACTAATTGAAGGCTCTCTTTAAGCTCAACCGAGGACCAAATGTCATTTGTATTTGATCTGGTGTCTTATGTTTGTAATTTTGCAAACCATGGGTATCCAAAACGTTACCATCTCGGACTTAAATGGGTCATTTTAGCAACTTAATCAAGTACGACATTATTGGTGGTCTTTTTCATCAATGAATCGGGCCCTTCCTTGAAAGTTTAGTGCCCAAGGCATCAAGTCTTTACGTGGTGTTTAAGTTTAGTTCCTCATGACATCTAGTGTCAAGACTCTACTTAATGCCGCTCATCTAGCAATCTCTATAATCGCTTATTATTATCTATGCAATTCTCTTGTTTATAAAAAAAAAGTCTCTACGTGGTCCAACTTTAATTTTTTGTGAAAAGCTTGTTTGTTAATTTTTGAAATGAATTTCTTTTTCTTTCTTTTTTTTGAAAAATTACTTGCTTTGTGAAACAAATCTATGTTACCGATAAAAGTACGAATATTGTGAATCATTTATGGACATTTTATGTCCTCCGTTAATTTCATCAATAATACTATTACTCTCCATTTATGACTCCCAATTAAATTTGGTTTAATTAAACGAGTCACCGTAGCACACGCGATGTGTGTGCAAAAATAAAATTAACAGTACAAATTTTATTTCAAAATAAAATCAAACATCACGTATACGTGTTTATTGTCATATTTAGTAAAATTAAATTTAAATAACAGAAAAATAAATTAGTAATACATGTCCAAAACTAAGTTAGCAACAATATATTATTATCGTATCAAACTTGGCCTTTAAATTCTTTTAACTATATTTTCTGATGAATTTTAACTTGTAAAAACTAAACATATATTTTGTAAGTAGTTACTTATCAATTAAGATTTTTATATTGTGTCATTTTTAAAAAAAAATTGGAAATGCCACTTGCCATCATTGTGGGTTGGTAGTTATGTAACACAAAAAATGTGTTACACCAAATCAAGTTTTGGTTTAATAAGTAGTATAGATGAACATTAGGTAATGAATCTAATTCTAAACATTAGCAAATGAAAAGTCTAATGAGAAAGAAAAACAAAACAAAGAAATTCCTTAATTACTCCCTTTGAATTTGGTTGAAATGAAATAAATATTGGATAATGAGAACTATTATTTCTTTTTTCCTTGTATTTTTTAGTTGGCAAACAATTAACCAATTGACAAACTGAAAAGCAAAAACAATACAAAGAAATTGAAATACATGAGTATTAGTAAAGACACAAAAGGCTGTTGGAAAAAAGAAAGCAGAAAAAATATATATAGGGTTAAATATGCATAAAAAAAATAAGGCTTAAATATGGCGCCAGTTTGAACTGAAGTTTATTCAGTTATGCACATGGTCTGAAAATTACAAATCTTAAGTGTATACCATAAACCAATTTAACTGATTACAAAAATAAAGATGTAGATTCATTATTTTAATTTCTCTATTTACTTTTCTTTTCCGCACCACCATCAAATTTTTCTTCAAACTAGAAACCTACAAAAAAGATTTTCAAACATTGAACGGATTACAATTGCGAACATCAAATATACATTTATTCTAAAACAAGTCAGAAAAAAAATAAGAATATAATTGATATATATATATATTATTTTGATCCCAAAAAATCTAATGATGTCACTTAAAAAATTACTTCCGACCACGTTCACGTGCAACGCACTTGCTCAATACTAGTTATCTTTGAAAATGTTTTATTGTTCTCTTCTCTGTTCTTTTTTAGAATAATTGTTTTGGTTATTGTGACTAAATTTGGATATTTTTGTCCAATCTACCCATGTACCTGAAAGACCAAGTCATCGCGTAGTTGAACTTTTTTTTTTTTTTTGAAAAGATTTTTCTTTGGCTGCAATCAAACTTGAATATTTTGTTTAAGCTGCATACGTCCTCGAACGATTAAGTCATCGCGAAATTTAATTGTTCCTTTTTTTTTCCTATTTTTTGTGCCCTAAGTGTTTTCTAGACCGCCTTTTGTTCAAAGTTTTCAGTTTCGTGGGCATTTTTTCATTTTTTTTGCCTTAACTATTTACTGGACCTCCTTTTTCAAGGTTTTTTTGTAATTTTATTTTATCTTTTTTATTTGTTTTAGGGTAAATTACACAGGCACCCCTGAGGTTTAAACCTAAAATATACACGGTTCCGCCTATGTCTTTTAATTACACTCTACTCCCTGAGGTTGTACCCGTATTTCATGGAGCTACACAAACCTAACAGGAAGCCTGACTCCGTTTGGAGATTCCCTGACAAACCATTTTTGCTTTTTTTTTATACCCAAACTACAATCCCTTTGTTGAGTCAAAACAAAGCTTGCTTTTTGGGGTTTTAAACATCCAAATAATATTTGAGAATTTAAATTGTATAACCAACAATACATGTTGTACAACCAATAATGCACGTCGTACAATAAATAATACAATAATTTACATTGCAAGCCCTGTCATCAATCAAACCCAACAACACTGCTGCTAACACCATCAATCCCACTAGAATTAGCACCACGACCACCAAGCCTACGCTAGCAACACCCTTGATCAATAGCGACCCACCAACAGCCATCACACTGCCCCGCTCCACCACCTACTGACAGGCCACCACTGCAACCGCCATGACCCACCACCTGACAACACCATACTGCAATACCGTCGGCAATGCCCCACCCGACAACACCTTGTGACGTCCCAACAATACCCACCAATGATCACCACATTGTCTCGCCGATGGTTACCAAACAGCCCCACCAACACTCGCTAAAACCCGTCACCAGACCACCAAATTGTTGTGGTTGCCAATCTGTGTGATATGTGTGGTGGTCTGGTGTATGGCTGCAGGTGGTCGCCGATCGATGTGATGTGTGTTTATGTGTGTGTGTGTGTGTAGTGAGAGAGAGAGAGAGAGGGGAAGTGAGAGAGAGAGAGAGAGAGATGGGGAGTGGAGACCACACTACACCACCGCGACGCACCACCGCTGGCGTACCCACATATAAATCCGGCCCACCCACAACCACCAACGACCATCTCGACACATCCACAACCTCCAACGCGCACCAATCACAAAACCCATAGGCCACCCATGACCACCTACGCATTTGCTCTCGAATCAATAGACTCACCAATGGCCACCATACTGCCCCGCCAGGCCCAACAATGTTGGCCCATCCACATCTATATCTGGCCTGCCCACGACCATCCCATCACACCCACAACCACCAACGGCCACCAATCATAAAATTGAGATATCTCGCTCCTTGGTGGGTTACACAGTGTTGTTCTGGCCTTAGGGGTGCAACTGGGCCTGGACGGAAGGTTAGACATGACTAGCCCGCTCTTCAAAAGTCGTGTTCATGTCAGCCCACACGGTAAAAATAACGTTCAAGCCCGTCAAAATTTTGGTGGACACGGGCTGGACGCGGGCTGTCCACGGGTTGTCCATGGTTACAAATTACTTTTTTTTAAACGATTAGGAAATATATCATTGACCATCCAACTTTTACAATTTATTCATGATAATGAAAAAAAATACATTAAAGTCTCAAAATGAACTTAAATATAAGCATGGAAACAAATATTTGAGACAAAATGAGAGAGAAAAAGACAAGAGTCTCTAATTTTATAATAAGAAATAAAGTAGGAAAAGTAAAGTCTTCAAAGATCTCTAAACATAAACGAAAAAGTGGGAACCGTCGCTCAAGCTGGTTCAGAAAAATAAGACAAGAATATGCGCATTACTTCGGCTTTGGGGCTTTGACTTTGTCGAAGTGAGGGCTGAGAGTTGAGAAAGTACAAAATAGAAATTGTATTATATTAGATTAATAGTTTAATGGTCGAGATTGCATAGACTTATGTGATCCACAGTTTTTAATGACCAAAGGAAACAATATATATTGTAATTTATTTTATATAATAGTTAGACGGACTGGTTTTTCAACGGGCTGAACGGGCTTGTAAAAACTTTTGTCCATGTTCGGCCCATATTTTTTACGGGCCCAAAATTTTGAGCCCACGTCCACCATGGTCACTACAAAAGTAAGTCCATGCCCATATTTTTGCGGGCTGGCACGGGTTGTCCACGGGTTGCCCAGCCCAAGTTGCACCCCTATCTGGCCCCAAGGTCAAGGGTTCAAGACCTGAGGTATTGGAAGAGAAAAAAAGATGACCAACCAAATTTTGTGAGGGCAAAAATGTATTTTTCGTGTCAAACCGTTAACACTATTAGAAATTTTGAGTGTCACAAAACGGAGTGTAATAAAAAAGATAGGGAGAGCCGAGTGTAGTTTAGGCCAAACTTCAGGGTACCGAGAGTAATTTGTCCTTTGTTTTATTGGGCTTTATTAATGATTAAGTTCTTCATTATTATGGGTGTAGGCCTAATAATATAATAAGCTTAATCTATTTAAATAAGTTCAATAACTAGTTCAGTCTAGTAAGTTTAGCTCAAATGAATCGGGCCAGGTACATTGGATAACTACCTACTTAGTTAGGTTTAATCCAAGTTAGGTTAAAGTCAAGAGAGTAAGTTGGACTTGGAGATCTGGGGATCAATTTGAGAAACAAAAGTAATTGGTGTGCAATATGGGAAGTGCTTTCTGAATCTGGTATTATTCCTTGCAGTTGATTAAAATAATTACTTATCTTGGGGCATGATAATGCTCCGAAATTCGTAAAAACTGTATATATAAATTCAGGGGTGAACCGGCCAGTTTTTGACTAACCAGCTAGTTAATTGACTTATGTCAATATGAGATTTTATGTAATATTTTGACTTATCTCCAGCATCACAAATTGACATATCCAATCTTATCAGATTCTGCGACTCTGAGCTCTATAAATAGAGGCCTTGATCTTCATTTTCGAGGGTCTTGAACTTTGAGAGCTTATTCTCTTTATAGCTTGTGTACCATTTCTCCCTAAAGTGATACCTAGTGTAGAGAAAATCACATAAAATAGGCTACATTAAGGGTAATCTTTAATAGCTTTCTGTGAGTCTTTCAGACAAGCTACGTTATTAGCAAGCTACTTTATTCGAGTGTATGTGAGTCTTTCAAACAAGCTAGTTTAAGTGGTAATCTTTAATAGCTTTCTAGTGTAGAAAAAATCACATAAAATAGGCTCCCATCCTGTAGTCATATTTTTATTCGGAAAAAAAAAGCGTCTTTTACATTTCTTTGTCTAAGTCTAGGCTCGAAATATACGCTACTTTCCATAGGCCAGAGTCGAACTACGGTAATTTTGATTCCAGTAAGTCCAACTGGATACATAAGCAATTTGATCCCTAATGTCAAGTTCAAGCGAAAAACATCAAAATAAACTTATATTAGTTTATCGTATTTTTCATGCTACATGTTTCTAAAGCCAATAACCAATAGAAATGAAGTAGAGACCGAAGTGGCGTGGCAGGTGCCTAACACCTTTCCTTTGCATAACTTAGTCTGGAGCCCATCACCCCATTTTCGATAGATTAGTTATCTTTTTGGACACTTTAGAGTCATTTTTAAGGTTTTTCTTATTTTCTTGTAATTAAATTAAGACCTTAAACAATATATAGCTAATCATTTAAAGTTCTAGGCATATCATTAGGGTACGAAAATCCAAACATTCTTCAGTAGATTTTGGTAAAACTGCATATCGGTCAAAGTTATGATGCATCTTTTTCCCTTCTGAGTTGTTTTAGACGTTAGACTGATATTACTCAAACTTGAGCTAAAGTGTATTCTACGTATTGAGCTACTTATCAATATGATTCCCATTGGCTTGATTTGTCGGCTAATTTGAAAATTTTAAAAATTTTGAACTCATTCTCTTTCTTTGTTTTCTTAAAAGTAGAACATATTACACTTTGCTAAATTATTTGATTGACAGTTATCGGATTGCATTGCATCCCGTGCATTCCACGAATCCATGCGAGGTCCTTTAGCAAATAAAGCAGGCGTCTCCCTCTTATAGGCCCAGTGATCAGAGTGTCTACCTTCTAGTTTTGGCAAGTCTAAGTCGGTTTAGCTGCTTGATCGAATTGTGATAAAGTTTCCACAGAAAAATTTAAATTTCATACATTGTTTCATAGCTTGAATGAAAAGTTGCCCCCGTGAGTTCATGAGTTTCTTCAGCATTTTGTGAATAACTGTTACTATGCAACGTACAAAGAAGAACCAAACACAGTTTTGCTTCAAACAATGTCGAAGAATTTAAGCTTCGACTTACCTTAATCGACAACTAACCAACATTAGAGTGCCTCGGTTGGCGGGAAAAGCTGTCAAAATTGTTTTGTTATGGATAATGAAGATCGACTTTGTACAGATCCTGCAAATGTGGAGGAAGTGAACTGGGCAGATGTGGAGGAAGAGTCATTGGGTGCTGCATCTGATGATTGAAGAAGGGTTTCAGCCTCAGTAGAGTTCTCGGATCGCATCTCATTACATTTGTCTCTCAGAGACTGAAGCATCAAGTCATCACCATAAATACTAGGATCTATGTTTGCTTCCTGAACACTGATATGACCTTGAAGCATGCCCAGTACTGCAGACATTGTGGGCCTAAGCGCAGGAGATGGATTAGTTCATAGCAGCGCAATCTTGACCACTCTCATTGCCTCATTTTGGTTAAAATTTGAACCCAGTCTTGGATCCATTAGCTCCATCAAACTCTCTTCCCGTTGTAGAACAAAAGCCTATAATAAAATAACCCATGAGACATGCTAACCTCCACAACAGTATCAAACACTGACCACCGTAATGGTAATGGGACATAACTAAAAAATGCTAAAAGGCAGGCGCTCTTACCCAGCCGAGAAGACAAACATACTCCTCACCAAGATGATATTTTACGTTATTCATTCCAGCAACTATCTCCAGCGCAACCACCCCAAAACTGTAGACATCTGCTTTGTAGGTTAAGTAACCCCATAGTGCATATTCGGGTGCCATGTAACCTCTGCAGCAATGGTCTCGCAAAGCCGAAGTAACCACGTATTATTCTAATTCTTCTTTTGAATGAGCAACTTCTAATTAAGCAACACGATTTAGGAATATACTTGGATAAGGAAGAAAATGACATCTTACATTGTTCCAGCAACTCTAGTGCTAATGTGGGTATTTTCCCCTTCATCAAGCTTGGCCAAACCAAAGTCGGATATCTTTGCGTTAAGGTTACTATCAAGCAATACATTGGTAGCTTTGATGTCTCTATGAACAATTCTTAGAGGAGATTCCTCATGCAGATACACCAATCCTTTTGCTATGCCAATACAAATTCTTTGTCTAGTAGGCCAATCCAAATATGAAGGCGATCCCTCTGGACCTGATATTTTCAAATGTAGCACAACCAGATCTTTTTAAATGTAACAAGAAAGGTACAGGTTAACAGTTTGTGGGTAATTGATAAAGGTAATGTATTTAATCACTTAAAACATTGACTTACCGAATAAAGAATGGGCGAGGATGTTGTTCTCCATGTACTCATACCCCAACAGTAACTGCTTGCCTTCTATACAGCACCCATACAATCTTACAAGATTTGGGTGTTGTAAACCAGAAATCATGCATATTTCATTCACAAACTCGCGACTTCCTTGCTTTGATTTGGAAGAAAGTTGCTTAACAGCAATTACTGTGCCATCTATTAATAGACCCTGTCATTGAAAAAGAAATGTAGGTTTTAAGTCAACCATTCATATTTAATAATCACATGAATGGAAATTAAGTGCAAAAAACTACCTTGTAGACAGAAACAAAACCACCTTCTCCAAGCTTATTTGCAACGTCGAAGTTGTTTGTAGCAGCTTTAATCTGCCTATACATGAAAAAGCCAGTCTGCAAATCTAATCCTCTCAGATCTACAGAAGACCAAGTTAAGTTTATGAAGTGCTTTTTACAGTTTATGAAGCAATGAACTGCATCTTCATCTGTGCTCTATCTTGCTCTCTCTCTAAAGTAATTTCTTCTTGAATAAAGAGAACTAGAAAACTGTGAAGTCCCTGAGACGGTGGTTTACTTGACAACGAGAGAATTGAATTGCAGCCGCACTATAAAATGTGTTTATAGCAGTTCAAATATGGTGTATGAAGTACTCTGAAGAATGGTCACTAAATATCATACTGCAATTCAAGTTCCCACAGATATAAAATTTTGGTACTTCCTTTCATATCAAACTAAATTGATGCGGTAAAATTACAAAACCTTGTTCCCTTCATCTTCTACCTCCTAAATGTCCACTCCATCAAGCAATACCAATAAGTGTGAGAATGAGGCATAACCCTGAAGTCGAAACTCCAACAGCAATGATTATCTTCTTTTTTCTATTTTCAAGAGGCTTGGAATCTACACAACAGCAAAATAGACGCGCTACCATGTCAAATGATTATAGTACATGCGGTCTTTTTATAGTGATCCGAGCAATCTCATATCTGGCATTCCCATAAGAGTATATTGAACTATTCAAGTTGGATCAAAGACTGATAGAACTGATATACATTTAAAGGAGAACGACGAACCAGATTCTATGGAAATAGCAGACACCAGAGGGCCATAAATTCCTCTAACCGGGACAGCGGTTGTCCCCTTCCCTGTGTACTGAAAGCGGATTTCTAAGGTTGTATTACTCACAACTGCTTTAAACATTCTTTTCACGGCCTTATCAACCCCCTGTGCTTCATTTTTTATATCAAAGTGCTTCAGTTTTCGTTCAGCCTGTCAAAAGCTATTGCATTGCAATTATAGAGATTTTTACTTCTTCCCTCCACAAAAAAATTTAGTTTTTAATTCTTTTGACTTCTCAGGTAAATTTCAAATATACATTTCTAGTCTTCTAAACACTAAAGATGTCAAAAGCATCTCTTTTATGAAGGGACGGAGGTAATACTACGTACTAAAAGATGTACTAGATAATGTTTTAGGCTACTTGAAAGACTCGTCTTCCAAGGCTCTGATAAGATTGATTGTCTCTGAAAATTATCTCGGCAAAGTGAAGCGTGACAGTATAGTCTCCATTTGCTAAGCAACGGGCATAATAGGTGAGAGATAAGGGAGAGAGCCGAGCTGTTGTGTACAATTCCGAGTCGTTCATCCTTAGAACAGATACGTTCTTTGCTGTGAAATTATCTAATGTTTTATTACGGTCCCAAAATAGTCCGGTGCTACTAGTACCCCAGTTTTCTGTGGAAGCAACAAATTTTGCTGAACCTGCGCTGTGTTTTGATCAGCTTCATATGCTGTGTTTCCAATGGTAGTCCTCCTTCCACCGCAATTAATGTGCAATGCATACAAATCTATGAAAAAGGAACACATAAGAATTGTTGATTAACAGTAATAAAAGTGGTAGAAAAAGAGAATGGGAAGCCCTTTGTTTTCCCCTTCGTTTGATATTGCAAATAAATATTGTTCACCAAATGGAGGGGAAAAAAAACATTCCTCGTTATCCTTCTTTTTTTTTTTTTGGGGGGGGGGAAATCAACATATAATTATGTGCTCAATTTTAAAAGTTATTTGCTTACCCGTTGAACATGGGCTCAGGCACCTACCAAGTACTCTGGATTAAGTCATACAAAAAAAGGATAATTAACCAGAGTACCTATACCGTAGACTAAACAAAGCTTTAATCAATTAATTGTTACTAAAAGATGAATTTATCTTTCGAGTTGTTCCCTCCAGAAAAGCTTCTGTACAAATTTCTGATGGAACCACAGAAGGTAACTTTTAGTTGAGCTTAAACTCAAATCGAACATAGAATAGTACTTGATGCACAGGGGCTTACAAGGTTTCTCGACAATTAAGTGGCACAGATCTTTCCGAAAAATTGTTGTAAGAAAGATCTATTTCGCTGCATGCAAGCATACAAGTTTAATCATACTTGGTAGAATATATATGTGAAGAACATCAGGTGACTTACGTCAAACTAGAAATGAAAATAGATAAGTGTGGAAGATTTAAGTCAAAGAGATATCATGAGACATTTGTACGCACTAAAAGTAGGAGAAGTTGTATTTGGTTCGGGGCCTTTAGCACTTGCAAGCATCTGTACCCCTATGTACCAAGCAGTTTTAACAATACATATCTTGCAGTGTATCGCCGGGAGGTTTATGAAGAGTGAACAACAGTTAAGGTAGGACGAAGAACACTAGTTTGTTCAGGATGGAAAAGCAAGGAAAGCAACAACAACCAAGCAGAGCCACACGGGTATAAATAATTATGACCATTTCTCAGTGTCCAGAACGAATTTACCAATGGCATTGCCTCTCAGAAAAGGGATAGCCAGGTAGGTACTCCGGAGTCCTTCGCAGGGTCATGGAAGGATACTTCCAAACTCTTAGCATAGCAAATGTGATTTGGGGTAGATTTGTTGGCATGCATGTACGACCATAATCTCTCATATTAGAAGCATGAGGGCCAACTTATACAAGACCAGTCTCAAATATGGGATAAAAAACATTCTATCGAGAAGCATGAGCACCAACTTATACAAGATAAGTCTCAAATATAGGATTAAAAACATACTATCGAGTATCTCTGCCCTTGATCCAGTCTGAAATGGACCCTGTTAGGCTGTTGTCAGTCAGATACCTAAAATATAAAACATGTATGGTTAAATTATCATGTTTTAAACACTCCAAACACAATGCACACTGAAACAAGGTAAAGAAGATAATCTTAGGTTTAAAATCAATAAGAATCTGATAAATTGCATGGCCCTCATATAATGAAAAGTGAGAAAAGGCAACATACGCAACTCAAATTAAATAATTCTGTACTGAAAAACAAGAGCATACAAGTCCCTCAAATCTCGTAGACCTCCAAGATTCGGAATCTCTCCTTCCAACTTGTTAAAGCTAAGGTCTTTGTTCATGACCAAGATATAATGTTAGAAACAGGGGTTATGAAGAATAAGACTGCATATTGAAGAATAAGAAACAGTGGTTACGAAAGAATCGACTGTCAAGACTCTACAAAATATTCACTGCCAAATTTCCAAGTTCTTAACCGGATCGTATATTTCAAATCAGCCAACAGTAAGTTATTATGTAATGCAGAAATGGAACTTGTGAAAATCTTAAGAAAATAAAACTGGAAGTGGAAGAGTTACAATGTATTCAATGCCGTCATATCTGCTATATAATCAGGGATCTTGCCAGATATATTACAGCTCCTCAGCATCCTGCAACATAGACCAAAGTTGCCAAACATTATGACCGGAGAATAGAGTTAAGAAACTTTGAACTTTGTATTTGTCTGCAATCATGTCTATGACTAACAACTTGTTCATTCGAGTCATGTTACTTAGCACTGGAAATTCTGAACCTTCTCCAGTTACGTCACTAATCCTTCTGCAAACAGATCTCGGTTACACAAATGTCTTTCACCACAGTATTGATCTTATTGGGACATGAACTGATAACCCGACCAAAATCGCGCAACTTTTTCTTGCCAAAAAAAGAAGAAATAAATCCAGCAACTTAACAAGACATTGCAAAGGATAACTTACAATTCAGTTAAATTGCTCAAGAGGGAAATGCTATAATGTATGGGGCCTTCAAAGCCGCTACCCTGGATCGCTCTGTTAGTAACAGATATATTATAAACTAAATCTGAGCAGTAAATATTACTAGTCGAAACTGTTAATGAATAGTCGTAGCAAAATAACTTACAATTTCTGAAGTTGTTTCCAGTTCTCAAAACTTGGTATTTTTCCAGTAAAGTTGTTGCCACTTAGCCTACTGCACTGCCTCAATGTATTAACCACGTGGGGAAGTGCGGGGAAGAAAAAAAAAGGAACAAAAAATAGAAAAGACCAAATTCAACTTTAGTAATTTACTTACAGTTCTGTCAACCTGGTTAGCTTATTGAGCTCCAATGGCAACCCTCCAGTGAGATTGTTGGCAATGAAAACGCTACAATGAGAAATAGAAAGAAGAGGGGGATGAAGGTTCAAGCCACTGAATAAACTTGATTCCTACATAGAAAGAAGAATGTCATTAGACATATGTGGTAGAGAAAGGCCTCACAGATTCTCTAATTTGACCAGTTTGCCTAGCTCAGCTGGAAGCGTCCCATTAAACCGGTTGTTCTCTAAACTCCTGAAAATTTAAATCCCTTTTAGCTACTACATTACTCGAATGAATAAAACTCCATAGTATTCTTCTCTTCGAAGACCATTTTCTGTGTGCTGGCGAATGTTTGTGTGTGTGTATAGAGAGACGGAGTGATGCTATAGACATACATATATACGAGAGTGGTTATGTTTCCCAAGTACGCTGGGATTGGTCCTGACAAGCGATTCACAATGGCAGCTCTGCCACAATTTCACCATATTAAGATAAAAATTGAGGGTGTTGAGAGCTTTGACTAACTTTAAACGTATTTTGCAAGAACAACTCACAAAACTTCCAATTTCGTAGAAGCCCACTCGGGGGGGATCGTACCACTGAGGTAGTTGAGACTTAGATCACTGCAAACATTAGATAGCAATATTATGCTACTGAAAACATAAAATGTCAACCTAAATGCATGATAAACAAGCGCGATTCGGAAAAGCCATACATGTATTTGATAAAAGGTAACTTCGCCAGTGATGGTGGAAGCATACCCGCAAGATCCTGCCCTTGGAGAACTCTGTTTCAGCAAGAAGAAGGTCCAAGATGAGATGAAGTTCTAAGTGAACAAACACGAATGATGAGAATGATACTTTCGACCTCCACATAAACGTTGACTCATAAAGTTCAAATTTTGCTTGTTTCTTTCCTATGCTTGGAAAACAGAGAAATAGAACCATATTTCATACTAATCAAGCATTATCTGATTTCTGCAATATCGTCTCAAATTCCAGAAGATATATAGCAGTGTGTCAGAATATAGGAACTGAAGAGAAGAGTTTTCAGTGTTGAAAAGAAGTTTACATGTGCGTGACGTGACACACCCCATCAGAGCAATTGCCGCAATAGAGAGTGTTGTTATACACTGGCAGGTCTTTCCTCTTTGGTGTACTCCAGTTAGAGTTCCCATCACAAGGATTCAGATTGAAATCCCAGTCACTTTTGCCCAACTGTTCAGCTATTTCCTTGAGAGCATTCACTGCACAGATTAAACGAAGCGGTTACTATCAGAATATCAAAATTTGTTGTTAATATCAGAATTGTGGCTAATTCAACAAAGTGGTTGCAGCAATATAAGAGACTTAAGTAAGAAGCTGCAGCATTTTACAGGGAGGAGCAGAAAAGGAAAACGATTCGGTCTCAGTTGCCATAGGATACTAAACAGAGGATAATGGCTGGAATTGATAGGTCTAGTGCGTTTAGAATTTCTAAAGTTACTTGTTCTACCTGCAAATTCACAGAAGAAAAACAAAGTGAACGAAGAACATGAAAGAAGCCTTGCCTTCCTCATCAGGAAGCTTCCCAGTCTCTGCTCTAGTGCCACTTGCTTCAAAGCATAGTAGGATAGACAAGATGAGCGTGAGAATTGAGATGATTCTTGTCATAGCCAGTACTGTTTCCATCTCTTTTTCTTTTCTTGAGCTAATAGAAACTCATCCAAATCTTTATGCTTCTCATGACAGACTCGTGCAAGATTAATTCTTCATGTCCCGTTGTCTACAGTACATAAGAGAAATCATGATTGACTTTTCATATCACATGCAGAAGAACAATTCAAACTTGCTTGGACCGCCTACCATAACTGATCCATCATCACTCTCCAACCACAACCCAACCCAAAAATCTAATTGACATATTTTGACCTCTGCTCTCCTATTTTGAGGAGAATAGTAAAACTTCAGCTGAAGAATTTTAGGGAGATATGTCATCTAGAAGGACATTTCGGAAATTGGACTGACATGGCTGTAAAGGCCAAATTTGTAGTTTTACTTTTAACTAGTTAGGAAAATCACGTTATATAGTAATTGAAATAAAAATATTGTGAACATTGGTGAAAAAAATAATTGAAATTAATCAATACGACTATTATAACTAAACTATAATAATAAATCATTGTTAACTGCTAATCAACGACTCGAAGTATAAAAAATTAATTGCACAAAATATGGTCTTACTTTCAAACCCGAATTTTTCACGCTAATTATTCCCAATATTTTTCACTATTTATCATATTTATTTCTTTCATCACATCGAGTTGCCACTAAAGAGAATCCTGACTGTTTCATATTATGTCTTGTTATCAAAGGTACACTGATATTGTAATTAATCTCAAACATCTTCCACAAATATCAAACTCTTACGAAATACTACAAGTTTGATTGTGCAATAATAAAAGTGAAAAAGTGTTTAGAGATAATTAATGTCAAGTGTATATATTTGAGTTGTCTAATTTCCAGTAATATGTTTCGATGTGATATATATAAGTATAGGAAGTGAAATTGAGAAAAAGTTTGAATTATAGTTAAGTGATATTAAGAAAGAAGTTATGATTAATAATGTATAACAAAGTTTGTAACATGAAATGGGTTAGGAACTTAAATATTGCATCTTTAAAACCAAGAAACAAGCGAAGTCAAAAGATCTAGCAGGACACATATAAAAACTGAACTGCTCAGGCAACAAATTTAGTAGCCCTAACTTTCAATGATCTTTCCAAAAAATTTATATTGTTTACTTTTAGAGTTATGGTACTTTTTTCTGCAAGCATCACCACTAAAGTTCAAAATATCATTACTTATATTTTCAGTATCATTCATTATCCGTCTTCTTTCTTTCTGTACAGTGATGGACATTTCTTGTAGCGGTGGTTATGGGGGGTCAAAAAATATACCCTGCAGTTTATTTACTTTTGTTACTCCCTCTATCCTAATTTTTTTTTATCATATTTCGTTTTGGGATGTCCCAAAAAAATTGATCAGTTTTCACATTAAGAAAGATTATGTAAGTGTTTTTATATGTTTACCCTTCGTACACTTTTTTTTATTCTACTTATCTCTTCATATTTAATCATTAACCAACCAATTTCTTTTTATTGACCACTATCTTCATCCCCCCCCCCCTCCGGGGGATAGAATGAGAAACTCATGTAATAAGACTCATATCCTCAATAAGCGTGCAATCTATATAATCAAATAATTTGGGACGAAGGGAGTAAAATTTTCTTGTATCTCTTAGTTTAAAATTAAAATACAAAGCAAGTCTTTTTTCAACTTTTTAATCTTAAGTTCCAACGTTCGCGTACAATTTGTCTAAAATCTTAATTATACTTTCTTTTTTCTACTTTTCAATTAAAAAAAATCTATAGTGTATTTTAAATTTCACTTGATAGTGTACTCTAAAGCTCTCTTTTATTTTTATCTAGCATGACCTTGTTAATCTTAGTAATACAATAAGGACTTTTATTTTTAAGACTGACTTATATGATAATACCAAACCTTCTCATCTAAAAATACCATATGCATGTGTAACTATGTGTGTCCTTTTGAAATCTATACTATGAAATAAATGTGTGAACTAAGTAATTTCAATAATAATGAAATCTATACTATCAATAATAATAATGAACTAAGTAATTTCAATAATGTTCACAAACCTACATTTTTTACCTTATATGTATACATACGCATTAGAGGTTTAATATAAATATAAACTCAACAAAAGTTTATCAAGAATAATTTATAACACAGATCATTCATCAAATAAAGACCAAAATCATCAAAATAAAAAGGAAAAAAATTTACATATGGCACAAGGTTTTGAGAGTTAAGAAAATTATAGGGTTAATTGCACCCATGACGATGAGGTTAGGGTAAAATTACACTCGTGTTCATTAGGTGGAACAAATAGCACTTATGCCACTTGACCGAACAAAAATACTGAAAGATGAAAAGACCAGAATGCCCATCACTTAGGAATGTAATGTCAGTCCTTGTCCCTTCAACTCACCATACAGCCCCACTGCCATCATCCCTTTACATTTCTTCAGGTTCAACACACAGAGAGACAACATACACACACACTCCCATCAACACACCCCTACAAACCAGCCATGGCCATGCCATAATCATATTCCACCATAACCGTGTTCTTCAATTTTCTCACATTTCTTTAGCCTTTTCACCCCAATCAATTGTCACAACTTTTTCACTCCAATCACTTGCAACAAAACCATCACGATTCAACAAACCAAATGAACAAAAAAGAAATTTTGAATTTGGGGTTCAAAATCTGGAATAAGATATATAAGATTCTTGTTTGCGACAAACTATTACCCAACCGCCGCCATTAACCACCACCAGAACAGGCTTTCACCACCACTGATTAGCCTACCACTACGTCCAATCAACCCACCACCTGTCCAATTCACCCACCGCCTCAAATCAACCTCTACAAACCACAATCGCCATCAATCAGCCTTCCAAGACCCACCTTTTAAAAGTTAAGCAAGGGGATCAGTTGTGTGAGGTAAGACCAGCTAGGAATGGTGGTATAAAGATTGAGTTGCGAGATAGGTTGTTAAGAGTCCTACGACTACAGTCATATATTAGGTTGTAAACATTCATGTTGTTTAAAGACTTGAAAGTCTTCCGCTGCAGTATGATGTATGTTTGTAAGAAAAAAATTTGTAAGGACACATTTTGAAGCGTCTATTAATGATGTATGAGGATGTAGTTGCTCTGTATTCAGCACAGGGTTTTGAATGTGATTGTGATCGATAACTCAGCCCGGTGATGTCACCTGGGTTGAGGGTGTCACAATAAATGAGATAGGGTAAGATGTAGAAATAGCATTTACAGTGTGTCGGAGCTTGTGATTTAAGGATATTGATATTTATGACCACATTTATCGGTAGATTGAATTGTGTTAAATACATATCAGACAACCTTATACTTTGAAACCTTTATTGCAAATACTTTGGAAAAAGAAAACCGCTCGAAATTGTATTTAGATTGGTTGCCAATCATTTCAATAGATCTAGCTATATACGCACTTGAGGTATATGTCGGTGGATTTCCAAGATCGGACATGACTAAGAGTAAGAACAGCAATAATAAACACCAAATTTCAATGATGAAATTTTTATAAGGTGGGGAGAATGTAACACCGCATATCTTATTTTAGTAAATATTAATTAGAATAGTAGTATGACTTTGAATTAAGTAATGGACCTTAAAGAATTTATTTGGAAGTCCTTTAGTAACAAAATAAGTATTTGATATTATTAGTGGCTAATGTGATTAAGTTAGGCATTGAAAGAGATTTTGACTTGGACTAGGATTAGGAATTCAGATTTTATTATGATTGTGTTAGCAACGAGGATTTTAAGTTGTATTATAATTGCACTAACTATTAGGACTTCAAGTCATATTATAAGTATATTAACAAACTACTTTTTAGGAATAGAGGAGAAGAAAAAGGCTTTTGGGTTTCAAGGATATGGATGTGATTGATCAAAGTTGCTTCTTTGAGGTAAGGGTTTTCCAATGCATTTACCCTACCTAAAATCTATGTATCAATTTTTCCTTCAGTCATTTTATTGTTTGAAAGGACTCATTAGAGCTCTAGAACCCTAATTGCATCCTTGATCTTTTCTTAAGTATATCGTTGACTCTAATTCGCAATGTGTTATTACTAATTTTGAGAGAAATTCAAGAGTCCGTATCTTCTTTTTTCTTTGTCCAAATTTTGTGTTCTTATACTTTTTAAAAACCCCAAAGAGTGTACCACAACTTTCTAGTTTTTAGTTTTCCCAAAATCTAACTAGTTAATGTCCAAAATCAGACATGAACATTGTTACGCTTATATTTATGTCAATTCAAGTCAACCAATTTCGATTTACCCTTTTCTCATTAGCTTTTAATGATCTTAGATATTCTGAAATTCTTGAAGAGTCTTCTTCAAATTTTTAGTTTAAGGTTTTCTCAGAATCCTTTTTCATATTGGTCAAAACTGAGTTTGAACATTATTTGTCAGTGCAGACTTTTTTATTTTTGACACTATAAATCAGCCCACTTCGATTTCTTCTATCTCCTTTATTTCTTATTGGTTTTTGATGATTTTAGACATTCTAGATTCCTTAATGAGTCCTCTACTTTTTAGTTTTACATTTTATCTGAATCCTCCTATTTCTCGATCAAAATTAAGTTTGAAAGTTATTAGTTAGTGCAGAACTTGCTGTCTTGGCACTGCAAATCAACCTACTTTGACTTGGTTTATCTTAGTCGTCTCTTATCGGTTTCTAATGATCTTAGATATTATGAAAACTGTAAGAACTACTCTTCAACTTTTATGTTTTGGGTCATTATTGAGCCTTGAGAAGTGTGTCGGTTTTTTTGTCTAGGTTTGACTGTATGTTAGACTCGCTTTGGTTTTGCGTTATTTCGAAAGTAGGAGTGAACACTGTTTGGGTAGCATAGAGTATATTCTGATAAAAGCACCCAAACAAAGAGTATATTCTGATAAGTGATTTGCCCAATTAGGTTATTTCAAAGGATTTCTTAGCTTAGCTTGCCATTGCTTCAGACAGAGGTAAAGAATTCTATCTGAAACCTGATTTCATCATTTTGACATCGTATATTTTATTCTGAGTTATTATCGAATTTCACGGAACTCCAATATTTTTTCTTTTTGTCATAAACATGTTTTGGATTGCCCATGAAACCCTACTTTAAACCTTAAAGCGATCGTTTGAAACTCTCATTAATGCTCATACATTTTGTTGATTCGAGCATTATACAACATGTTGAATTATGTGTACTTCTTCTGAATATTGACATGAGATAGTAATTCTGAGGCATTATAAGAATTGTATGTTATGCGGGTGTTATAAAGTTGATATGTTCTATTTGGGTTACAACTAGTACCTAAGTGAACTAGTTTTATACATATGCATATGTACTATGTATCTGCATATGAGCATTGTCGGGGTGGCTTTGTTAATATGTACTACTCATGTTCAATGTTATTTGTTTTTGTTTCATCGTATCTGAAATGTTTTGAAATGCCTATTGATTTAAGGGATTGATTTGATATTATTTCCTACATCTACATCGAGATGCTTTGATTTTATTTAAATTCCTTTTAAAATTTTCATTTGACTGAATATGAAAAATCGTTGCAATCGTACCTTTTTAAACTTTTGATCTACCTAACTGGCTCTCAAAAGTTCACTCTCGTTTGATTCCATTCTGCATGCAATGATCACCACTAGGTTGCTTGAGGATGGGTTTAGAGTCTAAGTGAGTAGTTGGATCTATATATGATTATTTTATTTATTAGGACCCCTGCATGGGTTATCACTATTTAGCCATTGTATAGTGAGCTTAAGACTTTTTGTTTATGATCATTTATTTAAAAGGAAATTGAGATATTGCACGGATTATAAGCTCCGATAATTATTCGAAGTTGTTTGTTGAATCAAGGTTTTTATGTCATGAACTGATTGATTGATCGAGCGAGTGTTTTAACGCTTCGGAAGTCCGGGGTGTTAATGCTCCGGATTTGCGGATCATTACACCGGAGCACTTGGACCTCCCTAACGGAGATAGTGACCCGGAGGAGTCGCCTATAATCGGGGGATCTCCGGTGAGAGGGTCGAAGCATGTTCCACGACCAAGCCAAGGTGCACATGGTGTGATGAAAGGATGGACCAACACAGGGGCGCGGTAGTGTGACAGGATACCAAGGGACACGATTGTATAAGCAGCGCGGCGCATGGGTGCAGCAAATGTGTGCGGTGTCGGGGGCACGTGACATTGAAACGGCACATAGGCACGGCGACGGGTGTCGCGGAGTCAGGCATCGTGCCAAGGGCACGTGGCGCAGAGACAGCACTCGGGGTGGCCCTGGTGTCAAGGAGACGGGGCGTCATGTCGAAGGCACGTGACTCGAAGACGGCGCTGGGGCGCGGCGACAGGCATTGTCGTGGAAATCAACGGGGAAATACCGAGGCCAACCTTTGGAGAAGGCTAAGTCTACGTCAAGGTTATTTTTAAGGGTTTTGCTTCAGGTTAACTTGCTCGATATCGTTGAACTTTGACCATCGAAAAGCTGACGTGTCATGGGAGACCCAAGAGCGGTCCAAAAGTGCATAGCCGCAGGTTGGGATAGCAGAGGTCCAAATGTGCATAGCTGGTTTGAGATAGCAGCGGTCTACATGTGCATAGTCGAATTGAGAAAGCATGTGTCCAAATGTGCAGAGCTGGGTTGAGATAGCATGGGTCCAAATGTGCATAGCCAGGTTAGAGGAGGGGTTCTAGTGGAACAGAACAAACGATGTACAGAGTAGCTGGATAGCTTACCGGTAAGGACTCTTTGGCGTAAGTTCCTTGGCTTGGACAGGGCATTTAGTGCATGTCGCCTTAGATTCCAATGACTTCCTTAGAGGCAAATTCTAAGGTTCATGGGATGTCTCCTGCATTTTTTGTTCTTTCCTCGTAGACGAAGATAAATTTCTTTTGGTCAATCGTTGAATAAAAATAAAAAATAGCAGTGGTTCAAACGTGCATAGCCAGGACGGGATAGCAATATTCCTAAACACCGGTATAACCTTGAAGCATGCCCACTTCTGTAGACATTGTGGGCCTAAGCGTGGTAGATGGATTAGTGCTACATAGCAGAGCAATCTTGACCATTCTTACGAGGCAAAGAAGGTGATTTATGTGGTTCCTTCATTATTGATCCTGTTTTGACCCCTCGCAAAACCGTCCTTTTCAGTTTGAGATACAGATGTGTTTCTATTCGCAGTACATTGCAATACATCTCTGTTTGAGATAGCAATTCCAACAAGTTGGTAGATATAAAATTCCATGTGATCCCAACATTAAATGCAACGTTCAATTTCATATCCCGATCACATTGAATTTTATATCTATTAACTTACTGGAATTGCAATGACATTGAATTCTGTATCTACCAATTTGTTGGTTCTTTAATTTTACTTTTCAAGCCAACCACAAACTAACTCATGATTGACAGAATTGACTTTGTTTGAGATACGTATTTTGTTTTGGTACCCATTGCATGATGCAATGTAACTTTTGTGAATTCTTTAAAGTGTATATGGTTGATTATGTATTTTGGTGGGCCGTCTTACTTGTATGTGAGTTACCTACATGGATTGAAACGTGGGTGAGCTTAGTAGGATGCGCTCAAGATCACGATCTTATTTTTTCAGAATTTTATCTCACGTGTCAGTGATGGCATGTGTCATTTTATTACTGAATTGTTCCTCTTGTGTTTCTTTCTGTACAAAAACATATTTGTCATTTTAAAATTTTGTATTGCATCTGTTTTGTTAAAATTCTTGACGTCCGTAATTTGGTTCTATCTGATGTTTCATATCTTTTTTATTAGTTCGTTGAGCAACCTTACGGGAGATTTGGGCTACCTCCCGTCCATTTAATTTTTTTTTTTTGTTTCATGTTTTCTTCTTCTGCTTCTCCTCCTCTTATCCTTTCAGAATCTCCTTTTGCTCGTTTCTTGGCATAAAAGTTAAGATCAACAAAAATCTCTTTTCCTTCAAAATATAATATTCTTTTCATCTCACTATTTTCTAAAATTTATTTCTTGCCACAAACATAACATTTGTCCATTGACAATCAAAATTTAGTTGTACACAAATATCCTTGTGAATTGGGCGTTTTAAATTTGGAAAAGGCTCGAATCACAATTTCATAAGGCAATCATGAATTTCCCCCCCCCCCCCCCCTTTCATTCTTGTTCATAAGTCTTCTAAGACATTAATTTCGAGTCTCACATGACAAAACGACTTCTTATCAATCAAATCTAGGGTTTTTATTTTGCTGCGTGCAAACGAACTTCACTGCCAGGGCTTTCTTCAAGCTCAATCGAGGACCAAATGACATTTGTGTTTGATCAAGTGTCTAATGTTTGTTCTTGGTCTCCAAAGTTTTACAATCTCGGAGTTCAGTGGATCGTTTTAGCAATTCAATCAAGTACGACATTATTGGTGGTCCTTTTCATTGCTGAATCAGGCATTTACTTGGAAGTTTAGCTCTAAAGGAGTCAAGTCATTGTCCAACTTGAATTTTTTGTGAAAAGTTTGTTCGCCTTTTATATTTTTTTGGAAAAATTATTTGCTTTGCGAAACAATTTGTCTTCAAAAATGTTTTATAGTTCTCTTCTCTGTTTTTTCAGAAGAATTTTTTTCTTTTATTTGACTAAATTTGGATATTTGGTCCAAGCTTCCCACGTACCTGTAGGACCAAATCATCGCGTAGTTCAAATAATTTTTTTTTCATTTTTTAAAAGATTTTCTTTGGTTGTAATCAAACTTGGATATTTTGTCTAAATTGTCTGCTAGTCTAATGTTCCTTCTTTTTTTGTTGTTATATCATCCTAACTTTTTCCTGAACCGGCTCTCTCAAGGTTTTCAGCCTCCCGCGATTATTTTTTTATTTAAATTTATTGTTTTTTATTATTATTATTTTGCTTCCTAACTTATGCCTAGACTGACTTTTTAAGATATTTAGCCTAGTGGAATTTGTTGTTTCTTTATTTATTTTTTACGCCCTAAACCTTTGCTTAGACCGCCTTTTTCAAGGTATTCAGCGCAACAAACTTTCTTTTTCCCTTTCTTTTTTGTGCTCCAAGTGTTTCGTAGACAGCCTTTTATCCAAAGTTTTCAACTTATTATTTTTTTTCTCATTTTTTTTGTGCCCTAACTATTTCCAGGACCTTCTTTTTCAATTGGTCTAAAGGTTTTTTTTTTTTTTCTTTTTCTTTTTCTTGGCACCCGAGTTTTGGTCTAGACCATCTTGATTTTCAGCACAGCGGGCTTCAGTGTGCATCCATGGAATTCTTGTCAATATTATCAAATGGGTGCATTGTTTGCCTGGAATATGCTTGATAATGGCCCAGTGTGAATCTTGTTTCTCGTAATAGAGCCTTCATGGATGAAGATGAAGGGGAAGGAACATCATGCGCTGATGCAGCAGCAACATAGTTCTTTGATCTTTATTATCCAATATATGAGTTCTCTTTTCGTTTCAAGACATTCAAAAAAGTTATCGAAGTTTCAAGCCCACCATTTATTACCCGATGGTTCAGGCATATAAATGCATATGATGACACACGTACTTGGCAACCGAATGGTTTCGTTAGATTGCATTTGTAATAACTCTTAGTCGTGCTCCATCGGATGACCATAGGCTATGAAACCTTTGTGAAAGAGTGCAAGAGAATTTCATTGTTAAGCAGAAATTTGCAAAAAAGTATCTTGCACTTGTGCACCAATTTTGCCAGGGTGCCTCATCTAAAGGAGGATAGCAGATCACAATCGAGTCCTTTGATACAGGGGAGGAGTACAAGTATGAACGCGGGGGGGAGATGCACCCTCCAAAGTTGAGAAATGTTTTTTACTTGTTTTAAATAATGGGTAATTATGTTTAAAATATTTACTAAAATGCCACCATATTATAAATTCATGTATTAAAGTTTCATTTTGTTATATTTTTTTACTTTTTGTATCACCGGCCGTCGTAGTCTTTATCTTTTTTGTTCCCTTATACATCTTCATTATTCCAAATTTTAATCACTAGATTATAAAGGAAACACTAATAGATCAAGGTTATCTTTATCTTCATTCTTTTTTGTTCCCTTATTTTTGTTTATATATATAGGTATATATATATATGGGAGCTGATCCCTTGACCGCGTAGGCAAAATAGGATATCTTGCCAGCGCGATCTGGCCGTCCATCCCTTCGGGATGGACGGTCCAGATCACTTTTTTTTGCGGCGCTGTCAGTCGTCCGCTACACAGTGTAGCGGACGGATCTTTTTACCATCTTGCCCTCGCTCACCCGTCCGCTAGACTGTGTAGCGGACGAAAACATCCTCCGACAAAAAGTAGTCCGCTACACTGTCCAGCGGACGACTGTCATTCTGACACAATTGTGACTTGTCTGACACAAGTGTGACTTGATGTCGGCAATTCTGTCCGCTACACAGTATAGCGGACAGTATTGCCCATCCCCTTTCTTTCAGCACAATTTTCTTCTACTCAATTCTTTCAGCACAATTTTCTTCTCCTTCAGACTCGCTTCCATTTTCAGCTGCCTTCAAGCTTCGAGTAACACTTGCTTCAAGCTTCGCTCAAGCAAGGTAAGTTTGCTTCAAGTTTTCTTGATGTTCTAGAAATTTGTCACTGTATTCATCAATTTGTGATTTTATACTCTAGATTTTTTGTGATGTTCTAGACATGATGTTCATCAAAAAGGTATAATTTGTTAACTTTATATTTAATTCATTATAGTTTAATTCGATTTTTTGGCATGATGAATTCGTCTATTTATCTTACTAATTTAAATTTGTTATGTTCAATAAATTAATAATTGTTAATTTGGAGACACTTTTGAGATTATGCATACCGTATGTTTGCCATCCTAATTTTTAGATAATATTTTTATTTAGAAATGTCATTTGATTGTTAAGCGTAGTCTATTTCTACACAGCTCTTGTTTCACAATGTCTGATTTCGTGTCGAGCTCCAACGTCCCCGTAGATGCTAGTGATCCGTATCTAGGACGAACATTTGCTACGTTGGAAGAAGCTGAAGAATGTTTTCGAGCGTATTCATTGAGGGTTGGTTTTGGCATTAGAATAAAGACTTCAAGAACGAGCACCATAACGAGAAAGATATGCTCTCGCTTATACGAGTGCCATAGGAGCAGAAACCCAGTGCAAAATGAGACATGTGTAGGCAATGATGACAGTGAGGACGAAATAGGATATCCGCGTAGAAGACGGGACTGCTTTGAGCGCACAAATTGCCAGGTCAAGATGTTCGTAAGCTACAAACCCAAACAAGACCATTGGCTTATTACCAGCCTGGAACTGGCACACAATCACCCGTTAGTAACCCCTTCTAAGGTGAGTGAGATGCATCAACACAAGAAGATGGGTAAGGTCGCAAGGAGCCTGATTCAGACAATGAGCAATGCGCGACTAGGACCTACCGACATGATTAATGTTCTTGCTGAACAGGCTGGGGGAATTCAAAATTTGACCTTTAACACGACAGACGTTCGTAACGCGGTCCGAACCCATAGACGAGCCGCGTATGACCTCAATGATGCTCAAGCCACAATGAGCCTATTGAAACGGATGCAGATGGAGGACCCGCAGTTGACCTTCGATTATAAACTTGACGACGAGCATCGAGTTAGCACAATTTTTTGGGTCGACGGTCGTTCGAGGCTTGCTTATAAGCATTTTGGGGATGTCGTGACGTTCGACACCACATACCGTACCAACAAGTACTCGATGCCGTTCGCCCCTTTCACGGGGGTCAATCATCATTATCACTCCATCCTGTTCGGGTTCGCCTTGTTAAGGGACGAGACCGAGAGTTCTTTTGAATGGTTGTTTAGGACGTGGCTGGAAGCAATGAACTTCAAAGCACCCAAAGTGATCATCACCGATCAAGATTTGGCAATGAAGAAGGCTATTGCGACCGTCTTCCCAGACACTCGGCACAACTTGTGCACCTGGCACATAAGCAACAAATACCCGGAACAGCTGCATCACGTGTACGCAAAGTATCAAGACTTTAAACAGGATTTTGACAAGTGCGTCCTCAAGTCGTTAACGATTGAGGAATTCGAGGAGAGGTGGGAAAAGCTTGTTCGGGATTACTCATTGCAAGACAACGAGTGGCTCCAGCACTTGTACGAGCGCAAAGAGCAATGGATTGGCGTTTACACGAGGAGGTATTTTTCAGCGGGCATGAAAACGACGGGCAGGAGTGAATCCATGAATGCCACGTTCGATAGTTATGTGGGTACAGCTACCAATTTGAAGACTTTCGTTGCATCCGCACAAAAAGCGGTAGCTTCGTTGTTCGTAAAAGAAAGGGCTGCCGACTTTGCAACAACGTACAAACAAAGGAGAACGTTGCTCGAGACCCCGCTGGAGATGAACGGTGCCAAAGTCTATACGAAGGAGATCTTCTTGCTATACCAAGTAGAGCTGCGAAAATCCGGACGATACAGTATAAACAAGGTGGCAGAAATGTCTACGCGTGAGTACAAGGTTTATTCGCTCGTGAATGACCTAGTCCCTGAGAAGCTGCGCAGAATGTATACGGTGAGCCACGACACATTGACGGACTCGGTGACATGTGTTTGCAAGAAGTTTGAGTTCCATGGCATCCTGTGTAGACACGTTCTGCGGTTTTTCACCCAGAAGAATATCAGGACAATCCCCGATAAATACGTCTTGCCACGGTGGACAAAAGGTGCAAACAGGTTGCACGGTACCATTTCCTTTCCGGAGCACCCGTATACTGACTTTGAAGAATCAGAGACGTTGCGGTATAATCATCTGGTGACGATGTTCACCCGTTTGTCCGTAAAAGGTGCTGCTACAATGGTCGGTTATAAACATCTCCTCGAGGTAGCTCAGCAACAAGAGCCCATCGTCGACCAGTTGGAAGCAGCTTCAGTCACCAATGCGATTGACACCGAGCCTACGACGGGGGTATCAGAAGATGACGAGCCGGAGGAGGAAGACGACAATGATATCCGTTTGTTGGATCCAATTATATCGCAAACGAAAGGCCGCAAGAGATCTACGCGGATGAAAAGCTCTATTGAAACGGCAACTCAACCTAAAAAGCTGCGAAGGTGTGCATTGTGCAACAAAATGACCGACCACGACAAGCGGAACCATTACAAGGCACTGGGGATAAGTTCAAGGGGTTTGCAAGACGGGGAAGAAGGTGACGCCGAAGATGAGGACGAACAAGCTGCAGTGGACCTTTAATTTTTTGTACAACTTTATGACATTTGTAATAATATTCGAGGGATAATTTTTCGACCGGGTACTGGAATTTTTTTAAAATGGACCTATGAGAGGCCATCGAATCAAATCTAAAGTCTTTATTACGAGTTGTTTTTTTTTTATTTTGTAATCCCCGTCCGCTATACAATGTAGCGGACATCATCGACTTTGGTCTTTTACGTCCGCTATATTGTATAGCGGAGGGGTGGCATCGAAGTAAAACTTTTGGTCTTTGTACGTCCGCTATACAATGTAGCGGACGTTAGAGCAGGCAAACTTTTGGTCTTCTTTAATGTCCGCTATATAATATAGCGGACGTCATAACTTTTGGTCTTCTTTTATGTCCGCTATACAATGTAGCGGATAAGTCTATATGATATATATTAATCATATCGGGCAATCGGCTGTTATCAGTCCAATCTGGAGGCCACTCTCTCTGTCTGGAACATCTAGCCCAGGCCACTACTCCATCTCCGGCGACCCACATCTCCGGTGACCCACAACTCCGGCGATAAACCGTCCCCCCCTCAACGCCGACCTCGATGGCTTCTGGATCGGAGACCACCTACGATTTTATTGGCAACTTGCACCTGGCAGGCAAACACTTTTTCAAAGTCATGATGCCGGGGTTTGAGAATGAACTTGAAATCAAGCTGAAGCCCGGCCGACCCCAAAAAAAGCAATTCGCAGAGGGTTGGAACGTCTTCGTGCGCCAGCATGGCCTCGAACTCGGGGACTTTGTAGTGTTTGAACACCTTGGGTGGTGGGATTTTCAAGTTGTAATCTTTGATCGGAGCACTTGTGAAAAAATTTATTTCCCCCAATGTGAACCCTAATTTATGATTAATAAAATAATTTGAGTTCTTGTTGATTGTGTTTCGAAATTTTTCCTCGCTTAATTGTGTCGTTTGAAATAGCCTCGATATATTGAGATACCCTCGATAGTGAATGGTAGGTTGAAATAGCCTCGATATATTGAGATTTTACGTAGGTTGAAATAGCCTCGATAGTGAATGGTAGGTTAATTGCAGGATGAGATTTTACGTCCGCGATACAATGTAGCGGACCACACTTAGCGCAGCATTTTACGTCCGCGATACAATGTAGCGGACGGCGCAGCATTTTACGTCCGCGATACAATATAGCGGACGGCGCAGCAGAAACTTCACCCATCAACACTTAGAAAAATTTGGTCTTCATTTTACGTCCGCGATACAATGTAGCGGACGGCGCAGCAGAAACTTCACCCATCAACACTTAGAAAAATTTGGTCTTCATTTTACGTCTGCGATACAATATAGCGGACGGCGCAGCAGAAACTTCACCCATCAACACTTAGAAAAATTTGGTGTTCATTTTACGTCCGCTATACAATGCAGCGCACAGCCCATCAAAAACATCACCCATTCATTTTATGTCCGCGATACAATATAGCGGACGGCGCAGCAGAAACTTCACCCATCAACACTTAGAAAAATTTGGTCTTCATTTTACGTCCGCGATACAATGTAGCGGACGGCGCAGCAGAAGAACTTAGAAAATTTTTGCACCATTTCGTTTTCCACATTTCAATCATTCCCAATGAGGCCAAAAAACCAACAACGTTCATCAGAAAAATCAGTATTCGACAACAGAAATCAACACAAATCAAATCACACCAATGGCGTACGGTTTATGTAAAAAATACTGTTATGATACAATTTCAACTGGGGTCCGCATGTTGGGGCGGATTCTCGTCATTAGCCGGATTTTCTATAAACCTAACCGCTCTAGGCCGGCCTTTCATAATTTGCCAAGCCATTCTATATCTATAGCCTTCAACTTCTGCTTGGCTCCAGACGGCCGCCTTGAGGCTCTCAGAGCGACAAATGAAATCCATGTACATGCAAAGGAAGACGCCGCAGTCCGAAGTGTTACGTTGCTTGGGCCTCCTCTTCTTCAATCGCCTATTGAGATTTGGCCGCGCCGGTACGGGGACATCACGGACACGATTGACCATTGCACAAAAAATATTCTGCGAGAAACAGAAAATGGCGTAAGACACGAGTTAAAATTTATGGCAAGATAGAATCAGAGAATTATACAGCGTCCGTAATATTACCAACGCGTCCAACTGGGCTTTGTACATGTGCAGCACAGGCATCTGATGAGTATCGTCGTGGAGACTGTCGATCACCGATACGACTTTAGTTGTTGGGGAGTAGCAAACCAAGTACCAGTGGCTGTGCCCTAGAAATGGGATTAGAAACACATCGGCAACACTTGCGCTCACCGGACTATCCCTATTAAGATACGCTCGTAGGTTAACGGACGGTCTCCACTGGGCCAACTTTTTCTTCCCCCTATTTTCGACCCACTCATGCCATTCAGACACTAGCATCTGATGAAAAAAGGCATCGAACAGAAAAACGGCCGGATAGGTCGGCTGCTGCCGACACCTTTCCTTCAGAATCTCCACGTAGGTGGAGACGACACCGTTGTCTAACCAACTCCCCAGAGCCAGCGAGGCCATTTCTCCCCACGAGCAACTGTAATCCATGCCCTCCGGATGATCCACACTATACAACGCTTGGTCATGCGGGACGCCGCTAAAATAACGCTCTCTGATTATCTGGCATTTCTGCGGCTTTAGGGGCTTCAACGGATGCCCTTTGCGATATTGCCCTCGGGGGTCGACCGGGGGGTATTGCACTCCTTCGAGGGGGTCGACGGGGGGATATTGCACTCCTTCAGGGGGGTCGACGGGGGGATATTGCACTCCTTCAGGGGGGTCAACGGGGGGGTATTGCCCGCCTTCGGCAATAGATGGTCCTGCCCACGGGACAATGGGCAGACTGATGTTTCCGAAACCCCAGTCTTGCGTGACTTGACTCTGAGAGAGGGGTTGGGGTTCCGAATCCAATAGTAAAGAGAAGGAGGGCGCACTGTAATCTTCCCACGGCGCTTGAGCCTGGCCCATGGTGCTTGGCGGTCCCCAATCACCACCCATCTCCGGTACAGAGGGAAAACCATATCCCTGGCTCACTCCCGAAGTCTGTCCCGAGGGATCGGTGCATCCCTCGGGAACAAACGGCCGCTGCCACCCCGGATAACCCATTCCCGGGTTTGGCTGTCCCGATGCTTGCCGCAAAAAATTCCCGTAGCCAACCGCCAACGCTTCAGCCTGTTGGCAAACTCCTCGCCCATGGCATCCACCAAATCCTTCCGCTCGCTCAACTTCTGGAAGAAGGCGAACGAGGCATTAACCTACATCCAGAGAGATAATAAATAAGTAACTTCGTACACACTTAGAATGATCAAGTTCAATTAGAAGCACTGGTTGGGCAACTTACCAGATTGTATGCCATGTGCTCATCGATCTGACCCCTAGGGTGGTACTTCTCCCCGCGTTCAAACCTTACTGGAGCTACTCTCCTCCGGGTGATGCGGTAGTACCACTCATTGTACTGTTCGATGCTGATGACGGGGTCAGGCTCCGACACAATGGCCGCCAGCGTGTCCTGCCAAGAATTCCAGACCTTAATTTCACGCGCGCACAACTCGTGCGCATTCGCCCTGCCAAATAGTCTGACACCCGGTGGGTTCCTGTTAAGCCTCATATCTGGCGCGCCGGCTGGCAACCCCTGCAGGCAGTCAAAATGGCGCATAGCGCGATCCGGCAGCTGCCACTCTGCGACCTCGAAGTGGATCAGGGGTGTGCGTTGCAACCCGGAGAGCGTGAAGACGAACGACTCTCCCACCCGTCGCGCCAAACGTTTGTACAGTGCCCATCGCATCTGGCCAGGAGATAACGAGTCGAGCTCCCCCCGATAGTATGAAATGTTGTGATGGGGATCGTCTCTCCTCTCGTAGTGGGTTTCCTTCCGGCTGTACTCCCAAGCGCACAACCGAGGCCACACATTATCTGTTCCGTCCCTACGCCTGGGTGCGCCGGTAGCAAGGTGTTCATAAGACCACACCTGAGAGCAAAGACATTAAAAAAAGTATCGTCAACATTTATTGTCCATTCAACAAAAAAAAAACAACAAAGAGCACGTAATGAAGAATTGTATGATATACCTGCAATAGCGAGAGACATGCACATATCGCTTTGGAGTCGGGCCTCGTTGCCTTGTGCAATGCTCGGTACAGGTATGCAAGAGTTGCTGCACCCCAGGCATAATCCCCAACCTCAGCCAGGTTACGCAAAAACGGTAAATATTTGACGCTGACCGTGTTCTTCGACGTCGTTGGAAATAATATTGCCCCCATCACCCACAAGAGGAAGGCTTGTGTGTACAGCACAAGGTCATGGCCCGTATAGTTTTCCGGCAAAACCCCGTAGGTATCTACCAACCACTTCAACTTGACAACCCCACTGCAAAATCCATCCTGGGGTATCGAAGTAAAGAAGTCCCTAGCGGTCCTCTTATTCGTTGCTTCGGACGAATGAGCTATTACCGGCCGCCCCGTCACCGGTAACCCTAAGATGAACCCTACATCTTCTAGGGTAATTGTCATCTCTCCGAGAGGGAAGTGAAACGTATTCGTTTCACTTCTCCACCTTTCAACAAGGGCACCTATTAAGTGCCGGTCAAGTTGTTGAAAGATCTGCCCATGCGTGAAAATCCCAAACCCAATCCCACGCAGTAATCTTTTCTGGGTTCTGTTCAATTTCCAGGCGTTGAAATTATCGCTTACTTCTACCGTGTTGACAAGTGCTCTTTCCTACGAATTAATAAATATTATTTAAGCAAAATAAACACTATACAACGTTCGCAACTGAAATACGTAAGCAAAATAAACGATATAAACGATAAAATAAGTATCTTACTCCACCATCCCATATGAGCGTACTGATATGGGATGCTTGGTCGTATAATACGGACGAATCTTCTGGTCCAGGGTTGAAATCCATTTTTTGCAACTGAAATAATGGAAAGAGGGCAAGGTTGGAAGCGTAAACATTCCCAAACATACAACGCTAGCATATTCAGCGCTAGCATGTGATCAGATAATACGCAATACACATATATAATATATATGTATATACATTGACAAACGCTAGCATAGTGCCGATCTACTTGCCAACGCCGCAAGATGAACTCTAGATTATGAACAAAGAAAGGATTAGTTTGTGAACTTACGTGATTGATGAGACGATTAAAGGATTTCTTGCAAAGAAATTGCGCCGATGTACTTGCCAACGCCGCTGGTTTGATCGTGAGAAGAAGGAATAGTTTGATTGTGAGAAGAAGGAATGAATAGAAGTTTAGAAGGCTTCGAATGCTTGCCAACGTCCGCTACACTGTGTTGCGGACGCTGGGATAACGACAAAGTAACAGACGTGCATCGACTGATGTGACAACTGTCAGGGGGAAGTGGGTGGTTTGACGGAAACAGTCGTCCGCTAGACAGTGTAGCGGACTACTTTTTGTTGGCCCAAGAATGTCGTCCGCTACACAGTCTAGCGGACGGGTGAGCGAGGGCAAGATGGTAAAAAGATCCGTCCGCTACACTGTGTAGCGGACGACTGACAGCGCCGCAAAAAAAAGTGATCTGGACCGTCCATCCCTTCGGGATGGACGGCCAGATCGCGCTGGCAAGATATCCTATTTTGCCTACGCTGTCAAGGGATCAGCTCCCTATATATATATATATATATATATATATATATATATATATATATATATATATATCTTATTTTGGTTATGCTAAGCTTCCTGAAGGGGAAAAGAAAAATGTCATCACTGGATTAGCAGGAACCATGGACGTAGCCCAATTGACGACAGAACTTTTCTATTCATCATGGAATACTTTGCAGGGGATATATGGCCCCTGAGTGTGCCATGCGAGGTCATTTAGCAAATAAAGCAGATGTTTACCGCTGTGGAGCTGTCACCCTCGAAGTTGTGAGTCGGAAGAACAGCTCCAGTTATAGGCCCAATGATCACAGTGTCTACCTCATATGCAACAAGAAGTACAAGGTTTAGCTGCTTGATCGACTTGTGAGAGAGTTTCCCCAGGAAAGGGTAAATATCATACAATGTTTCTTAGTTTGAATGAAAGGCATTTGAGCTCGTGAGTTAAATGCAGCATTCTGCGAATAAGGTCACTGCAACATTCAAAGAAAAACCAACTCACAATTTTGCTTCAAACAAGCGGAAACGACATGTCGAAGAGTTCTAAGCTTCGACTAACCTTAATCGACAATTAAGCAACACTAAAGTACCTCAGTTGGCAGGGAAAGCTGTGAACATTATTTTGTTATGGAAAATGAAGATCGACTTTGTACAGATCCTGCGAGTGTGGAGGAAGTAAACTGGGCAGATGCAGAGGAAGAGTCATTGGGTACCGCATCAGATGAATGAATAAGGGTTTCAGCTTCGCTAGAGTTCTCGGGTCGCATCTCATTATATTTGTCTCTCAGGGATTGAAACATCAAGTCATCACCATAAATACTAGGATCCATGTTTGCTTCCTGAACACTGATACGACCTTGAAGCATGCCCACTACTGCAGACATTGTGGGCCTAAGCGCGGGAGATGGATTAGTGCATAGCAGAGCAATCTTGACCACTCTCATTGCCTCCTTTTGGTCGAAATTTGAACCCAGTCTTGGATCCATTAGCTCCATCAAACTTCCTTTCCGTTGTAGAACAAAAGCCTGAAATAAAATAAAACATGAAACATGCTAACCTCCACAACAGTATCAGACATTGACCACAATAATGGTAATGGATGGCACTAAACTAACAACTTTCATGGGCTTTAATCAAAAGCAAATGCCAAAAATCAGGCGCTCTTACCCAGTCGAGAAGACAAACATACTCCTCACCGGGACGATATTTCATGTTGTTCTTTCCAGCAACTATCTCCAGTGCAACCACCCCAAAACTGTAGACGTCTGCTTTGTAGGTTAAGTAACCCCAAAGTGCATATTCTGGTGCCATGTAACCTCTGTAGCAATGGTTTCACAAAGCCGAAGTAACCCCGTTTTAGTCTTATTTTTCTTTTGAAAGAGCAACTTGTAATTAAGCAACAAGATTCAAGAATCTACTCGGAGAAGGAAGAAAATGAAATCTTACATTGTTCCAGCAACTCTAGTGCTAATGTGGGTATTTTCCTCTTCATCAAGCTTGGCCAAACCGAAGTCGGATATCTTTGCAGTAAGGTCACTATCAAGTAGTACATTGGTAGCTTTGATGTCTCTATGAACAATTTTCAGAGGAGATTCCTCATGCAGATACACCAATCCTTTTGCTATGCCGATACAAATTCTTTGTCTGGTAGGCCAATCCAAGTATGAAGGCGATCCCTCTGGACCTGATATTTTCAAATGTAGCACAACCAGATCTTTTTAAATCTAACAAGAAATGTACAGGTTAACAGTTTGTGGATAATTGTCATTTTGTTCTGCTCATTCTTAATAAATTTGATTAAGGTAATGTATTTAATCACTTAAGCATTGACTTACCGAATAGAGCATGGGCGAGGCTGTTGTTCTCCATGTACTCATACACCAACAGTAAGTGCTTGCCTTCTACACAGCACCCATACAACTTTACAAGATTTGGGTGCTGTAAACCAGAAATCATACCTATTTCATTCACAAACTCGCGACTTCCTTGCTTTGATTTGGAAGAAAGTTGCTTAACAGCAATTACTGTGCCATCTAATAATAGACCCTGTCATTGAAATAGAAGTGTAGGTTTTAAGTAAACCATTTATTGCTGGTGTCTTTTTACCAAATTTTATAATCACATAAACAGAAATTAAGTGCAAAAACTACCTTGTAGACAGAACCAAAACCACCTTCTCCAAGCTTATTTGCAGCGTCGAAGTTGTTTGTAGCAGCTTTAATCTGCCTATATGTGAAAAAGCCAGTCTGCAAATCTAATCCTCTCAGATCTGTAGAAGAACAAGTTAAGCTTATTACAGTTTATGAAGGAGCGAACTGCATCTTCATCTGTCCCTTGTCTTGCTCTCTCTCTAAAGTATATTAAGAGACCTAGGAAATTGTGAAGTCCCTAAGACGGTGGTTTACTTGACAATGAGAGAATTGAATTGCAATCGCACTATAAGATGAGTTTATAGTAGTTCAAATATGGTATATGAAGTACCACCAAGAATGGTCACTATACATCAAACTGCAATTCAAGTTCCCGCAGATATAAAAGTTTGGTACTTCCTTGCAAATCAAACTGAATTGATAAGGTAAAATTACAAAACCTTGTTCCCTTGATCTTCTGCCTCCTAAATATCCACTCCACCAAGCAATGCCAATAAGTGTGAGAATGAGGCATAACGCTGAAGTCGAAACTCCAACAGCAATTATTATCTTCCTTTTCCTATTGTCAGGAGGCTTGAAATCTACACAAAAGCAAAATAGACGCACTATCATGTCAAATGATTGTAGTACTTGCAGTATTTTTTTAATGATCCGAGCAATCTCATATCTGGCATTCCCATAAGATTATATCGAACTATTCAACTTGGATCAAAAGGACAGAAACCAGAAATAATCTCAAACTGATGCCAGGAAGGACTGATATACAGTAAAAAGAGAACAACAAACCAGATTCTATGGAAATAGCAGATATCAGAGGGCCATAAATTCCTCTAATTGGGACAGCAGTTGTCCCTTTCCCAGCGTACTGAAAGCGGATTTCTAAGATTGTATCACTCACAACTGCTGTAAATATCTGTTTCACGGCCTTATCAACCCCTTGTGCTTCATTTTCGATATCAAAGTCCTGCAGCATCCGTTCAGCCTGCCAAAAACTATTGCATTACAATCATAGAGATGTCTACTCCTTCCTCCCAAAAAAAGGTTAAGTTTTCAATTCTTTTGACTTCTCAAATCACTTCAAATAGATATTTCTGATCTTCTAAACACTAAGGATGTCAAAAGCATCTCTTTTGTATGGACGGAGGTAATACTACGTACTAAAAAATGTACTAGATAACGTTTTAGGCAACCTGTATATAAACATCAAAGACTCGTCTTCCAAGGCTCTGATAAGATCGATTGTCTCTGAAAATTATCTCGGCAAAGTGAAGCGTGACAGTATAGTTTCCATTTGCTAGGCAACGGGCATAATAAGTGAGAGATAAAGGAGAAAGCTGGGCTGTTGTGTACAATTCAGAGTCGTTCATCCTTAGAACAGATATGTTGTTTGCTGTGTAGTAATCTAATGTTGCATTACGGCCCCAAAAGTCTCCGGTGCTACTAGTTCCCCAGTTTGTTCTCGAAGGAACAAATCTTGCTGAACCTGCTGTGTCTTGATCAGCTTCATATATTGTGTTTCCAATGGTGGTAGTCCTTCCACCGCAATTAATGTGCAATGCATACCGATCTACGCCAAGAAACACATATGAATTGTTGATTAACACCAAAAGTGGTCGAAAAAGAGAAGGGGAAGCCCTTTGCTATGCAATATTTGCAATCCAAAACACCCATCAAACTCTATACGCGTTGCGTCGTCCCTACTAAAGAGTCCATTTCACTTTTTTGGTAACAGGATTCCAAGTTAAATGCTTAAATCTTGACCAGCATATTGTTTTCCTCTTCGTTTGATATGCCAAGTAATCTTTATATAGATTGTGTTCACCATTGGAGATAAAAACATTTCTAGGTCTCGTTTCAGGGGGAAGGAGAGATAGACAGAGAGATAGAGAGAGATATAGTGAGGCCAAGTCTATGCTGCATAGTTGAGGAAAATAAATAACGAATAGGCTAGATAATTTGACGACATAAAATCACCATAAGTTTGTGCCTAATATTAAATGTTTTGTGCTTACCCTTTGAACAAGGAAAGCTCCCCAGGCATCTACCAAGTTCTCTGGATTAAATCATACAGAAAAAGGATAAGCAAAACGCCTCTGCAGCAGAATTGGACTAAGCTTTTGATCAGTTTATTGTTACTAAAACATGATTTTATCTTACATGCTGTTCCCTCCAGTAAAGCTTCTGAACAAATTTCTGATGAAACCACAGAAAGGAGAAAGGAACTTTCAGTTGAGCTTAAACTCAAATGAAGATAGAAGAGTACGTGATGCACAAGGGGCTTACAAGGTTTCTCGACAAGTAGATGGTATAGAGGTTTCCGAGAAATTGTTGTAAGAAAGATCTATTCGGCTGCATACAAGCACACAAGTTTAATCACACTTTGTAGAGTACAAATCTGAATAACATCACATGACTTCTGCGAAATTAGAAATGCAAATGGAGAAGTGTGGAAGAAAAGTGATATTTGAGGCATTTGTACATACTATAGATAGAAAAAGTTTATATGTGTTGGGGCCTTTGGCACCAGCAAGCGTCTATACCCCTACCAGGCAGTTTTTACAGTCTGTATCTTGCAGTGTACTTCCAGGAAAGGTTTATGAAGAGTGAGCCACTGCCAGAAAGAGAAGCATTTGACTTGAGGGCTGAGTGACAAGATAAGGTAGGAGGAAGAACACTTCTTCGTTCGGGATGGAAAAGCAAGGAAAACAACAAGAACCAAGCAGGGCCACACAAGAATAAACAAAGATCATCATTTCTTAGGGTCCAATCATGCCCTACCAAAGGGCAATGCCTCCTGGAAAAGGGCTACCCAGGTAGGTACTCTCGAGGTCCTTGCAGGGTCTTGTAAGCATACTTCCAAACTCTCATCATAACAAATGAGGTTTTGGGGTGTTACAGTATCCATTTCAGCCTTAGCTTATCAACACCTTCTGTCTAAAACTACCATGGTGCAGTTCAAATAGCCAACTGGAACTTCAAACCTACTTCACTCACAACCCACCATAGACAAAATTGGTTGTGTATAAGCACTTACCACTTACCACGTACCAGATAATCAGATTATTGTAATAATATTGCCTCATACACAGCGCTATAAACTGCTGTTGCCCAGGAATCACAAGTATTGCACCCTTGAATTTGGAAAAAATCGTGACCATCTTCAACATATCATTCAGTTTCTTGACATCCAAAAGCGTAATTCATGTTCGTGCGCTCATTACTAGATTTGTTGGCATGCATGTACGACCATAATCCCTAATATTAGAAGCATGAGCACCAACTTACTGAAGATCAGTCTCAAATATAGGATTAAAAACATACTATCTGGTATCTCTGCCCTTGATCCAATCCGGAATAGGTCCTGTCAGGGAGTTGCCAGTCAGATACCTAAAACATGAAACATGAGATTCACCTATGGTAAAATTATCATGTATTTAAAATTCCAAACACAATGCAAACTGAAACAAGGTAAAGAAAATGATCTTAGTTCTGAAATTCATAAGGATCTGATAAATTACAAAAGCCCTCAGATTAAGAATCTTTGGCCCTCATACAAGGAACAGTGAGAAAAGGCAACATATGCAATAGAAATTAAATAGCATTGTGTACTGAATTTCAAGAGCATACAAGATCGTCAGCAATCCTAGACCTTCAAGATTCGGAATCTCTCCTTCCAACTTGTTAAAGCTAAGGTCTCTGTTCATAAGTAAAATGTAAATGTTAGGAACAGTGCTGAAGAATAAAGCTGCATTTATACCTAAAAATGCCCAAAAAAAAAACCAAAAAAAAATAAGAAAAACAAAAGAAAACGAAAGAATCGACTGTCAAGACTCTACAAAATATTCACTGCCAAATTTCCAAGTTCTTAACCGGATCGTATATTTCAAATCAGCCAACAGTAAGTTATTATGTAATGCAGAAATGGAACTTGTGAAAATCTTAAGAAAATAAAACTGGAATTGGTAGAGTTACAATGTATTCAATGCCGTCATATCTGCTATATAATCAGGAATCTTGCCAGATATATTACAGCTCCTCAGCATCCTGCAACATAGACCAAAGTTGCCAGATATTATGACTGGAGAATAGAGTTAAAAAACTTTGAACTTAGTATTTGTCTGCAATCATGTCTATGACTCACAACTTGTTCATTCCAGTCATGTTACTTAGCACTGGAAATTCTGAACCTTCTCCAGTTAAGTCACTAATCCTTCTGCAAACAGAGCTCGGTTACACAAATGTCTTTCACCACAGTATTGATGTTATTGGGATAAGAACCGGTAACCCGACCAAAATCACACAACTTTTTCTTGGCAAAAAAAGAAGAAATAAATCCAGCAACTTAACAAGACATTAAAAAGCATAACTTACAATTCATTTAAATTGCTCAAAAGGGAAATGCTAGAATGTATAGGGCCTTCAAAACCACTACCCTGGATCTCTCTGTTGGTGACAGATATCAGGTAAACAAAATCTGAGCAGGAAAATATTATTCTTCGAAACTGTCAATGAAGAATAGTCAAAGCAAAATAACTTACAATTTCTGAAGTTGTTTCCAGTTCTCAAAACTAGGCATTTTCCCAGTGAAGTTGTTGCTGCTTAGCCTACTGCACTCACTCAATGTATTAATTACGTGGGAAAGTGCAAGGAAAAAGACAAGTCGAGCAAAAAAAGAAAAGACCATATTGAAAAGCTTATTTTTGTAATTTACAAAAGGGTCACAATTTTACTTACAGTTCTGTCAACCTGGTTAGGATATTGAGCTCCAATGGCAACCCTCCAGTGAGATTGTTGGCAGTAAAAATGCTACAATGAGAAATGAAAGGAAGACGGGGAGGGAGGGAACAAGCCACTGAATAAACTTATTTGGTATCAACTCCTAAATAATTAAGAATGTTATTAGACAAATTAAACATGTGGAAGAGAAAGGCCTCACAGATTCTCTAAATTGACCAGTCTGCCGAGCTCAGCTGGAACAGTCCCATTAAACAGGTTGTTCTCTAAACTCCTGAAAATTTAAATCCTTTTTAAGGTACTAAATTATTCAAATAAATAGAACTCCATGGTATTTCTTCTCTTTGAAGACCATTAGGTGTGTGCTGACACATGTTTGTGAGTAGAGAGAGAGAGAGAGAGAGAGAATGATGTAAGACATACATATATATGAGACTGGTTATGTTTCCCACGTACTCAGGGATTGGTCCTGACAAGCGATTCACAATGACAGACCTGCCGCAGTTTCACCTTGTTAAGTTAAAAAATTTAGGGGGTTGAGAGCTTTGACTACTTTAAATGTAATCTGCAGGAACTACTCACAGATATTCCAATTTAGTAGAAGCCCACTCGGGGGGTATTGTACCATTGAGGTAGTTGCGACTTAGATCACTGCAAACATATAGATAACAATGTTATGCTAATGAAAATATAAAATGCCAACCTAAATGTATGATAAACAAGCGTGATTCGGAAACCCTTACACTATTGTGATAAAAGGTAATTTTGCCAGTGATGGTGGAAGCGTACCAGCAAGATCCTGCCCTTTGAGAAATCTATTTTAGCCAGAGAAAGGTCCAGTATAAGAGGAAGTTTTAAGTCTACAATCATTAATGATGAGTAATTCTATTGCCTCCATGTAAACGTCAACTATTAAACTTTTGCTTGTTTCTTTCCAGTAAATAGAAAACACAGGAATAGAACCATCATAAGTGAAAATCCTTGATAGACAACACCAGCATCTTATCTTTGGCTCTACAGCTTGCCAAGCAGTTAGGTCCTCTGCATAGCCAACCATGAGAAATACAATAACATCCTATAGTAATTTCAGGAAACCTAAAGTATTTGGTTCCTTTCAAAGTACAAGTGCTAACATAACGGTTTAAGAACTTGTCTCTTGTAATAGACCAAAAGTTAACCAAAAACACAACAAACCAGATCATACAAAAAAAGTAAATATTGCTGTCATAATTCATAATGATTAAGCATTCTGCATTTTCTGCAATATCGTCTCAAATTTCAGTGGATATATAGCAACGTGTCAGATTATAGGTAATGAGAACAGGAGAGTTTATAGAGTTGAAAGAAGTATACATGCTCGTGACGTGACACACACCATCAGGGTTAGAGCAATTGCAGTTGACAGTGTTGTTATAAGATGGCAGGTCATTCCTCTTTGGTGTACTCCAATTCGAGTTCCCATCACAAGGATTCAGATTATAATCCCAGTCACTTTTGCCCAACTGTTGAGCTATTTCCTTGAGAGCATTCACTGCACAGATCAAACTCATTCTATTGTTTTGAGATTTGTTGGACAGAATAACGTATTTATCTATTGTGCTGTTGAATGACAATCAAATAAGACCAAAGTTGAGGAGATTTGTTGTCAAGTATATAATCTTGGAGCATTAGACAAGCTTTGACGGAACATGTTGCTGTTCAATTTCGACATGACATTTCGAATAAGCAAGAGTAACAAAATAATACAGTCAATTCATGTAGAGTTCATTTGCTTGGAGGGACAGTTCATCGAAGAAAACCTCTCATCCCTCCTTCCATTTCCTATAGCTTTACCATCTATTAAGAAGAATATCAGAACTGTGGTTAATTTAACAAAGTGGTTGCAGAATATAAAAAGGCCTTGCAAGAAAGTCATAACTGAATCCTCATAATCCATTGTGGTAATTTTAAACTTAAGTAAGAAGCTGCAGCATTTTACAAGGGGGGCATAATCTATAAGGTGAAGAAATATATACAAGGAGCAGACAAGGAAAAACGATTCGGTCTCAGTTGCCACAGGATACTTAACAGAGGATAATGGCGGGAATCGATTCTTTTCCAGTTCCTACAACTGGATTACAACCAATAAACTGTTTTAATAAGCCTAGTACTTTTATACTTTCTAAAATTGTTTGATTTACTCGCAAATTCACAGCAGAAAAACAAATGAATGAAGTTCATGAAAGAAGCCTTACCTTCCTCCACAGGAAGACTCCCATTCTGTGCTCCAATGCCACTTGCTTCAAAGCATAGTAGGATAGACATGATGAGCATGAGAGGAGAGATGATTTTTGTCATATGCATTACTGTTTCCATCTCTTTTTACTTTCTTGAGCTAATAGACATTCATGCAAAGCTATATGCTTTTGATGACAAACTCATGCAGGAATTAGTCATCCATCATTGTGTGAAAAAGCAAAATCATGGTCGATGTTTCCATTTCACATACAGAAGAGCAATTTAAATTTGATTGGACCTACCATGATTGATCCATCATACACCCCCCCCCAAAAAAAAAAAAAAAATCCAAGCCAAAAGTCAAAAATGAGATACTTTGACCTCTCCTATTTTGAAGAGAATAGTGGTCATACTTCAGCTGAAGAATTGTAGGGAGATATGTCATCTACAAGGGCATTTTGCCACTTGGAAATTGGATAGATAAGGTCAACCAATTACATCCATTCTTGATGATTAGCATTAAAATAATGTTAATAATGTGATGTGGTTTTACTCTTCAATAATACCATTGACTTTTCCTACTTTGATTATGTTGATTCTTGAAAATCAAATTCAATCAATTATCTAGTTGTGTATCTAAGTAATGCTCAAACCAGAGTCTAAATGGAAGGGTCATCCATTGCCTAAATTTCTAGTATAAAGACAAGGGTTAATTACACTCAATTTGAACGAGATTTGAGATTATTACACTCAGTTATATGAGATTTCTAAAATACTATCAATTACATGAATATTGTTTGATATTTTCTTGCATTTACACCTTTAGTTTTTCATCTACCTAACCTTAAGAAATTTAAAGATTTAAACTTTTACCGATATCTTGCTCTCTCCGCACAAACACATCTGTCCCGGTAGAAGACCTGGCTAGAGCAAGCCGCTGCCACCAATTTTACATCCCCCCACCCCAACCCAACCAACTTCCGCCACCACTGTCAGGCCGCCACCGGAACATCACCGCCAACACATACCCCCTACTCACCTCCGCGATGTTCCGAATACTGCTGCGACCACACGCCGCCACCCACCCAGTGCCACCACCTCAATCGCCACCATCACCATCTCCCTACGCCAGTTTCCCCAACATCGTGAGGAACCTGGGAGAACTCCACCACGACCACCGGCGTGAGAACAACAAGAACATCCAAACGCCGACGCCCCTCAGACAACCAACCCACCAGTAGGCAACACTTCATCTACAATTTTGGCTGGTTGGTAGTCGAGTTCGTGCAGAGGGTTGTGATTGTAGGTGGCCGAATGTGATGGACGGCGGTAAAGTAGTGGCGGTGAAATACGTAGCGGCGGTAACTGTTACGGAGAGGGATGGTTTGTGTTGGGTTTTTCAGGGACAAAATAGTCATATTCATATTTTGATTGATTATTAACAACCTGAAAAGGGGGGCAATGTAATTTTTTATAGATTGTGTAGTTGGGTGTAATATATCAGAACCACAATAAGATTTAGTGTAATTAATCGTTTGAAAAGAACGGATTCGATTCTTACATCGATTATACATGAGAACTGGATTCGATTCTTACGTTTGATGGACTTTTCCTCCTACTTAAACATGTTATGTACACGGTCTACTCTATCGTTTCTTTCAAATTTACAGTTCATCTGTGCTCCACGGTCTACTTTACCGCTTCTTTCAGATTTACAGCCCGTTTTACTTGGATCGAGAATTGGAATCACTTATTCTCCCACCCAATGCGTGAATGAGCGTGATAAATGTGAACTGAAATCCTGGATAGAGTTCCTCTTCTTTTTAAACATACTTTTAGGTTCAAATATCACGTTCTAACGATTGTCATAATGGCCGTTAGTTAATGAATAATTTTCTCCTGCCTGATGCAATGAGCAAAGTAAAATGTTTGACCAGCTTAGATCCTCACCAGCTGGACCTACACGTACATGTCGCCATGAGAGGTAACAGACATGAATCTTTGGCTTTATTCAGAATAATTCAACTGCATGGACCAATTACAATGTGTGAATTCATTTATGTTGCACCAGCTCCTACCTGGCTGCTATTGAAATCTATCTATCTATATTATAAACACATGGAGACTTTGAGCAACTTTTGTTGATTAGAAATTATGGTTCGGTCGTACCTTTATTAGTCTTATTTCTCGGCACAGTATCTTAAATGGTCTAGACAAGTTGCTACAAATAATAAGATCAGTTCAAGTGAACGCGAAAGCTAAAACGAAAAGTTAAATAGCGTCAAGCAAAACTTAATTCTCTGTACCTTTAAATTTTGAACGAAAATCCAGTTATTCTTAATTTCTACTCTATATGTCCCACTGAAATTTTTTGTTGATCTTTTACGAAATCATAGAATAGATACTTGTACATTGATCAGAAAGAATATTTTACACAAAATAAATATCGTCGCAAGTCAAGATCGATGGATAAAAGCTTCATATGTGCTATACCTAACGCAGAAAGTCACATTAAAAACTCGGAAGAAGTATTTATTCTCCTTCACCTTCCGATCCAATACTTTTTCCGCTTTGTAATTTTGCTACATTAGATCGTTCTGGCAAAAGGTTGTTCTTGCGTAACAAAAGCCCTTTAAGCTATTTAAGAATCCATTTATTTCTTAAACCTTAACCCCCAAATCCAAATCCAAAAATCCTAGATAACTATAAGCTGCAGAAATCACGAGGGATTTCTTAGAAGAACACACCCATTTCACCCATTTCATCTCTTGTTGCATTTCCTGTTAGATCTCATAATATTGTCCCTGCTGCACAATCATCATGGAACAGAAGGGTAGATTTTCAATGCAAAAACTAGTAAACGCTTCAATCAAAATTTCCAGTCTAACAAAATCTCAAAAGAGAAGGAAGGGGGGGGGGGGGGGGCTCAAAATTTACAACATATGGCAACCCTGTTGAACAGAATCAAACTGACTACAACGTTATGTTCTTATGTAGGCCATTGCAACTGTAATTTTGCCCAGATAAATCTCAGTGAGTGTCTTCTGTGAATGTAGAGGAAGCGCGCACATCACTTTGGATTGTTGTCGTGTTCTGCGTTTGCCCTCCACTAGAAGTCTGACTCTGCTTTTCTCGGTGAAAGTCTCTCATGGCTTTGAACCTCAGATCATCGGTGTAGTTACCGGGTTCGGGGATTACATCTGATACAGGTATCTCTCCTTCAAGCATGCTTACTACCTCTGACATTAGGGGCCTGAGTGATGGAGATGCATTCGTGCACAAGAGCGCAACCCTCACCATCCGTTCTGCTTCTTCTTTGTTTACTTCAGACCCCATCCTCTCATCAATGAGCTCCTTTAGTTCTCCGCTTAGTTGCAAGTGACAGGCCTGCAATACAAACTTCTCTTACTTTTGGACTTTACAAGAAAAGAAACAAGATGTAAGGATGTTAACCCTCAACAGAAATATGTTTATGACGGACGATTCACAAAATGAACACGAAAATTGGGAAATAAAAATCAAGCAAGAAGTTTTGGAGTACCCAATCTAAAAGACCGAAGCAATTGTTACTTGGCATGTAATTGTTGTTATTCTTCCCACTAACAATTTCCAGAGCCACAACTCCGAAACTGTAAACATCTGCCTTGTCGCTCAAATAACCCCACAGAGCATATTCAGGTGCCATATATCCACTGCAAATCAAATAGAAAGGAGGACATAGTTCAAGTTACCAGCTTATACTAGCAACATGGTCATTTGACCATGTCAAAGGTGCATGCTAGAAGAGAGAGTGAGAGACTTCACTACTATCCACAAGGGTAAGGTTTACTTACATTGTTCCAGCAACTCGAGTGCTAATGTGTGTGTTCTCATCTTCATTTAGTCTAGCCAGTCCAAAGTCAGAAATCTTAGGAAGCAAGTCTTTATCAAGCAGCACATTAGTGGCTTTAATATCTCTGTGAACAATTCTAAGTCTTGATTCTTCATGGAGAAAATATAAACCTCTAGCAATTCCAATACAAATCTTTACCCTGGTCGGCCAATCCAGTATCAATTGACTGTTCTTCGAACCTAGACATAATCCAATACCCAGATATAGCCATGTAGATGACTCTCATAAGTATGATTTGACAATTTTGAAGGAAACGATTTCATAACCAAATAATCGAATCACACAACCTACCAAACAAAGCATTGGCAAGGCTATTATTTTCCATGTACTCATATACCAGCAATAATTGATCCCCCTCGATACAGCATCCATGAAGCTTAACAAGATTCGGGTGTTGCAAACAAGATATCATGCCAATCTCATTCAAAAATTCACGATTTCCTTGTCTTGACCTCGAGGACAGTTGCTTCACTGCCACTACAGTACCATCAGATAATTGACCCTGCAAAACTTCTGTTTAGAAACGACATAGACTATTAAGTCAAAATAGACAGAAATGGATTGAGTCAAACCAGACAGGATCTAGCCTTGTAGATGACTGTTATAAGTATGATTAGACAATTTTGAAGGAAAAAATAACCTTCTCCAAGCTTGTTTGTAGGATCAAAGTTGTTAGTAGCAGCTTTTATTTGCAACTTAGGGTAAAAGAAACTGTTTGCAACTCTCAGTCCATAAAATTTCTGTCCAAATCAAATATAGAGCATGCAAGCACAACTGATCCTATTAACTTGTTAAGTGTATAATCTCATCCAACTGATACATAAAACAAATACAACAATTACCAAAATCTGCTTCATGTAGTCATTTTCCCTAACATAACTCTGGGACAACTTTTCTAAAAAATCACAACACCATTTGACCTAAATGTAACAGTGGTATCTCAGCTAACAAATCAGTTATGGAATTAGAAGTTCCGACATGACATGTATCCAGCCCTGACACTCGTACAAAGTACATGTCACGTAGAAGCAAACAACTTGGAATTGGAAGTTACGATGAAAAAAAGCCCCGTCTAATGAGTATATTCCCTCCACCCACCCAACACCCCTTCTTGATTTATTATCCAGCTCTCACCTTTTCCTGACTTTTTTCTGCCTTTTAAACAACCTTTCCACCAAAGGATGATGGCTATCGACAATATACCGAAGATTGCCAGAACTCCAACAACAATGTACAGAGTCACATTCTTCTTCTCACCAGTTGAACAAGATCTAAGATCTGCAAAAAAGGAAAGCTGGAAAGTTATGCTAGAAACATGTCATTAAAGACACTTTAAACCTTTTTTACTGAAGTTGTTCCTCATTGACATGAACTGGTAAAAGCTAGGTAAAAATGATTTAACCCTGCTTCAATTTCATTGAACTAAACAACAGACTTACAACACAAACAGATAGATGAACAGACAAAGTTTTCTTTTGTTAGATTACGTCAAGTGTAAACATGACATCCACTCATCATATAGGACGTCACTTTGTTTAGCAAACCATGGGCGATATGCTTCAAAACATGTTTATGGGTAATGGGATCGTATACTGTGTGTGCGCGCACGAGTGCACACATGTAGAAGTTGATACGTATTAGTCAATGTGGACAGGTAGAAAAATGGAAGAAGAGAGGAAGAACTGAAACAAAACACTTACTTGGATTAACTGAAATAGCTGATACAAGCGGACCATAAACTCCTCTCCGAGGAATGCGTGTAGTCCCTCTACCAGCCCAGTAAAAGCGGATCTCCAATAGATTATTTGTCACGCTGGCATTATATCTTCGTGCCAAAGGCACTTGAGCCCCAAGAGCCATATCTTTAATATTGAAATCCTTTTCAACTAAATTCCCCTGAGTCAGAAGAGGTAACT